>JALDNG010000148.1:0-90000 GCA_024349245.1 Neodontobutis hainanensis | reverse complement strand
CCAAGTGAGACAGAAGGGGAGGTCTGAGCAGGACTGAAACTAAGCAGACTAAGAGACTTCGAGAGGTGCCATTGTGAGAAAGTACGTGGGTGTGTGTGTGTGTGTGTGTGTGTGTGTGTGTGTGTGTGTGTGTGTGTGTGTGTGTGTGTGAACGTGAGAGACAGACTGAGAGGTTGAAGCTAGCCCAGTTGAGATCTCACAGGCTTGTGTACGTGCCAGAGTGCATGTTTGAATGAAGGAACTGGCTTGACAATGGCACCATCAGCTGGTGAATGGTCTGCAGATTGGTATATGGCATTGGAGAATTTTTTTTAAATCATGGTTAGATTTTTCTATTTAGTTTCTCAGTCTATTCATCAGAAAAAGTTTGTTTCAAGTTTATTGTTACTATTGGACATCACAAGTAACAATTATTTATCTGATCAGAGCAATAACTATTGAGTCATTATCTTGTAGTTACTTGCTTTATACTGTTCGCTAATGGAAGTCTCTATCAAGAACATTTAAAGGACCTACAATAGAACCAAGTAGGACACCAAACACATTTCAAGGAGTGATTTTATTGAATAAAACATATCAATGATATACTTTATACTTTGTCAAATATTATACAGAGTTATCAGATATAGATAGTATTTAGCAAAGCTGTCCAGAAACCAGGCTTATACCATTCTACAAAGGATCTGCCAAAAGCACTGCATGTGTGCACTTCACTGTCTCCCTTTTCCCTCCTCCACAGACTCTCACCATCTTTTGTACAAGTAGTTCCTCCTCCTCCTTTCATATCTGTCTAAAACAGTGATTCAGTCTTTGAGACATGCACAGCGGGAGGGAACAGCAGAGTGTTGAAAATGGCACAAAATTGGCTTTTTTGTTTTGAAACTTGCACTGGGCTTGCCTTTCACTTTGTCCACTGAGCAGACGAGTCAGAGAGCACAGCTGGAGGATCTGGTAGTGTCATGACTTAGATCCAAAAAAAGGCTACAGTTCTCCCAGTATTAAAATAAAATCCACTCAGCTATGCACAAGAGGCCACTGTTTGTAGATGTATATATGACATAATTTTCTCTTTAATCATAGAGTGAGTGGAGCACAACAGAGGCAAGGCTCGAGTCAGGGCCTTCTACTGTCCTGCGTGAATTTGGGCTGACATTGTTGTCTAAATACCATTCCATAACCAGAGCCGGATGTTTGTCTGTCTCTACACACAAGATGGATTACTGCACCAATCTCTTCATCTCACTGTAATCTTCTGTTCTTACATTACCGATAAAGTGACTGTTTGCCCTGCTGTTCACAATCTTATGAGGACGAGAGAACCTGAATGTGGGGGCTGTTCAGATCAGATTGACCTTAGAACGTCCCTGTATGTTTCAAGGTCGTACTATCACAAACTCACAGGAACTTTATAGTTGTATATTATCACAATGAAAACAAAAATGTCCGGGTGAATAGTCATAATGACTAAATCTATGCTAATTATCACAACGCTCTTATTAAAAGAGGAAAATATTGTTGCTTAGTAATAGTTGTGTCAGCGCTCTTTGTGGCTGACTAAGCGTCTATTGTCCTATTTCCTTTGTGTTGGTATGTGCTGACCTCTGCTGGACACGTGTCGTATTACTAAAAAAAAGGAAAAGAACTTAAAACCTTACTTGCACTGTAGTCATCTGTAGTTAAATACCATTGTAAAAGACTACATTTTACAATTTGCCGTCTGAGATACCAAAAGTCCATGTAACTGCTATAGAGTAAAACACAGCTCTCAGCTTTAATATAAACCCTATTCTATCAAAAATATATATATTCTAACTCTATTCTGAGATAAGATAAGATATTATTTTTTTGTCCGTTTGTACACAAATTTGTTTCACATAACCACAATCACAGCCCCAGACAAAGAATCACAACATCACATAAAAAGAAGAACATTTGAGGTGCAATCAATGTGGTGTACTGCCATTTCCCTAAAAACATTCATTTATATAAATACTCTGAGACTTTTGAGAGACTTTGAGGAGACTTTGAGACTTTGATCTTATATTTTATATTGTAGCAGATATGTTTAATTAACTGTGCTCAATGGGGATGGCACATGGTAACTCTCAAAGCTTGGGAAAAGGCTGAAAACAGTAAAAATAAATAAATAAATAAATAAATAGCCAGAAGTGAAAAAGCCCATCAGACAAAAACATAATCAAGCATATGACTAGCTTGTTCGATGACAACGTAACATCGTTGTTAGTTACTGTAAGTTCTGTCATCATCCACAATGTGACACTAATATGGACAGAATATTGAAACTAGCAGGCTACACTGGATTCCTGAAACATAGACTACAGCAAACCACTGCAGCATGTTGACCTCTAAATACCATCACAAAGATGTCCTCAGTTTGTGGCCACAAGGAAACGAGCACCTGTCCGTTGGGATGAGGGGTTTTGTAAGCAGTCAACACATTCCTGCAGTGAGTAAACAAGCACTAGTAGCAGCTACTGTGGGACAGGCAAACTGCAGCTGTAGTACACACAGGCAGCATGGGCCCAGGAGAGTTGAGAGGCAGGACAGGGCCTGGGACACTCATTTGTGTGAAAAAAGATGCCCTTAGTGGAACCACTAGGTATAGTCTGTTGACTGATCAAAAATGGTTAGAAATACTTACACAAGGAGTTAGTGTTAGTGTTTGTAACTGTAACTCTTTGACCTCTTGACAGCATAAGTGGCAATAGATTTATATATTGTTTGTTATTTCTATTGTGTTGCACCATCTCTACACATTGTATAGTATTATTTGTTTGTACGTGAGCAATGGTGTCCTCTTGCGTGCAGGCGGACTGAAAAACAACACGTTTTGGTAACGTTTAAGTACCGCTGGATTTTTTTTTTACTGAAAGTGAATGAAACTCCAGTTGACAGAAGTGAGTGGCCCTTAACATATACGTTTTAATTTCTAACATCTAGGGTTTCATTCATATAAAAATGTTTCTGTCGGTTAAGTGAAAAAACGCATTTAGGAAACATGTAATTTCAACTGTTAGCCTATGTCCTTAATTGCAGCTTTACGTTTTATAGACCTTACTTTTTCTTCAAAGTGAAATATTTGTTATAATGGGTAAATAGCTTTACCCATTAAATTTGATTGTCATTCTTAGATCATGTATTTGGCCTACTTTAATTAATGCTTGTTTTATTGGAGCATGGGCGTTACCAGCAGCCCCTGAACGCAGCACAGGATCCCATTTTTTAGGAGCGCTGATGTCATTTCAAAACTTAACACACTCCCAGTCAACGCGGCGAGCTGCTCACCTACTAGTTCTCTGCAAAGTCTCTAGTCGTGTAAGAGAAGCGCAACAGAAGACACCGAGAAGAGGAAATACACAGAAGAATATCAATATTTTCAGCTAAAAGGCGAAGCAGGAGGGCTTTATTTCCAAAAGCGGACCAGAGCCCCACTTTTGCGGGCAAAGGCGGCTCAACTTAAAAACAAAAGAAAAACCACAGAAATGAACCGAAGCTTTAAGCGAAATGCGGATTGTAACGCGGTGGAAGTTAAGAGCAAGGTGAGTTTTGAAGAACTATTTTATTTATTTTCTCTTTAAAAGCTGCTCTACGCGGCTGCTCACATGGTCGCTCCTCCAATAGAGAGCTGCTCGGACAAACTTGTGCTTAACTACATATTGTCTATTAACGAGGCAGTCAATGGATTTTGACGTGGGGTTTGAACACAGCAGCTTAGTCTTGACGTTTTATTTGCTGTGGTTTTTCTTCAAAACCTCCGGATAAACAGATTGTGCTGATATGGCTCTTTCCCGCTGCTTCGAAGTTGTGGGAAAAAAAGCTTCGGCAAACTTTTGGGGCAACCTTTTTATGTATCGAAAGAATTATCAAGTTTATTTGCAACATGAGTTGGCCTTCTTTTAAGTGGGGCTTGTGGGTTACAAATGTCTCAGTTTGCTTATTGATTGCCCTAGAGGTAAAACTTTGCATATGGGCCAATATTTTATTAAAACGTCGATAAGGCGCCTCAATAATAACCAAATTTGGGGTTATGTAATCAAGAACTGAGTTAGGTCAGTCAGCCCAACTCAACCTTTAACTTCCTTAGCTTTCCATTTTAAGCATCACACTATTAAACTTACAGGTCGAAACGTCTTATGACGAATGGTAACGTTCAAGTCCAAGTGGTTCTGATGACTGAAATATTTAATAACTACAGTTTTGAAATGTATTTAACTATTCATCTAAACTAACTAATGAGATGTACAACAAGTTTTTGGCCTGTTAGAAATTTGAGAAGGCAGTAAAAATGTCTAATGTCTTGTGTCTATGTGTGTCTTTTTATTAGTGGGATAAACTTTATCTAATACAATTTTGGAAGTTTTATCTATTTAATCACTTGTAATATAATTCAGAAATCATATTTGAATAATCTACGGGAAAATGTATTTAAGCACGACCTCCTGAGGCTCCGTCCATGAAACGTATTGAGATGTGTGTAATCGGTGACTCACTTAGTCCAGAGGAGTTTATACTTTTTTAGTTAAACCTGCCCAGTTTCAGAGAAGCCAGGGCAGTGACCTGGGAATGCTGGGAAACGGATCAGAGGCACACCTCTCACTGGTGGTCATAGGTGGGCGAGATTAAACGAATAAAAGTGAAAAAAGCCTATTGATGCCACACTGCTCATGCAAATGCTTCACATAACATCAAAGCACTTTTTTTTTTTTTTTTTTTTTTTTTTGTAAGGTCAGTTTCATGTTTAAGACGGGAGTGGTCAGAGATGGTTTGTGGGTGGGCTGTGCTTCCAGGATAGGAGCTGTGTGCCTGGAGCAGACAGGTTTCACAGCATCACAATGAAAGCTGACTCACTAATGTCACACATCACACTTTTGTCCAGAACATCTATCTTATGACGTCAGATTTTGTTATGAGAGGCATCTGTCTAAATTTAGAAATGAGGTTAGCCGCAGCTTAAAAAGAAAGTTGAATGTCTCAGTTCAAAGTCAATGCCTTTTGTTGCGTTTTTCCTGACTGGTAGAATGGCCATTAAATACACTGTAAATTACTTTTTATTGTGTGTTTTATAAGTCCAGGTTTTGGATGTGTATTAAAGTCACATTAGTTTTCAGATTGTCAATTAGTAATATCACTGTTTAAACACCACTACTTTAGACTAATATCCTTGTCATTAGTTGAGTGTGGCTCTTGTCAAATGGCTGCTTGTTTGGTTTTCTCGGGAAAATCAGTTCCCATGATAAGCTTATCTGAGATAGTGCTGTAGGTGTCTGGCAGTCTGTCGTAGTTCCTTGGCCTAGAGCTGGATTAACTCACCTTAAGCTCTTGTTATCAGACAGATATTTGGGGGCAGGGTAGGGTTTCTCTTCCCGTTTTCCTTTTGCTCTGCTTCAAATTTTCCAGATCCACTTTTTAAATACGTTTTCTTCACTCATGGCGTCTTTAAGCTTGTCTTAACTTGTCGTTCCGATAGGCCACAAGGACAAGTGATGTCATGTGTGAAATGATGTATTCTTGGTTTAGTTCTGAAGCCGTGAATAATCGGCCATGTTGAGACTTGTTTGTGCCCAAAGGCTGAGTTCAGATTGAAAAGAAAAACAGATTGTTCAGACCAATCAGTGCCAGAAAGACATTCAGATTTAGAGCAGTTGTTCCAGTCACAGATAAGACGTATAATTATTTTATTTTAAGTCACTAGTGTATCAATGTGACATTCATTCATGTTGGAGGTTTCACTTTCCTAAAAGCAAGCAGCCATCTAAAATACTGACGGACCTGTTTGTCGACTTCATGCACCATTTTATTTTGTAAGCTGTGGTTTATTAGCTGGAATCCGACTGAGTGACCTGCTCCAAAAAGCAGGTTGCCCTTTAAATGTGCAAGAAAGTTCTCGGACATCCAGGTCATCTAGAAGAAAAGGTTATAGCAAAAGCATCTGGACTTAGTTTTTAAAGTGAAGACGTTTTGTCTCTAATTCCAAGAGACTTTCTCAATTTGGAGTTCATCTGGGAAGAGAGCTGACCTTTTTGACCTGAAACTAATTCTGATTGGACCAGGCTTTTCTGGTCTCAGTCGTTACCAATGAAAGGGCAGTGTGACTTCTGATTAGGTTTGTGGGAAGAAATTAGTTCTGTTAAGTCACAATATTTCATGGAGCATTTCTTGTATCGATTCAAATCATGTCCAAATCGATTTGAATAGAATTTTTTATTTAAGTATTTCTGGGGAAAAAAAATCTGTTCTGTTTGTTGCTTTTTTTTTTACATTTTTAGTGCTCACTGTTTTGACAATCGCAATATATTGTCTTGCAATACAGTATTGGGATATATTGTATAGGGCTGGGTAACATGGCCTTAAAATTATATTGCGATATATGCTATCAAGAAAACAACTATATATGTTGTAGTGTTAAAAAAAAACTGACAAATACTATAATTTATCTCTAATTAAATAAATGTAACCTATACATTTTTGTTTTAAATGAGTAGCTAAATTTATGTAGCAAACTTCTAGATCATTATCAAACCTCATTTAAGTAAATGATCTTGATTTAGCGATCCTTTACTTACTAAAAATGGAAGGGGCTCCAAAACTTCCATAAACTGTCAGTTACACATTATTAGCGTTAGCTTGCTGCATTAACCATGCGACTGTCATAACAACAATAGACTTCTACTGTTAATATACCCACTAAAACCTTTCCTGCCTCATTTTAATTTGAGTTCTGCTCTGCTTCAATCAAGTGTGCACGCAGCTCTCTATGAGAGGACGTGCAATGGGATGCGTTGCTCTCCATAAACAAGGCAATGATGTTACAAATCACAAAAGATTTTTGTCTGTTTTAGCTCATCCCCTAATTTTTACCAATAAAATAGTCAAATGTCTCAAGTTTATTTAAAGTAGAGAGTTACAATAGCGCCGCCAAGACTCAGGTGTGGAGAGCTATTTTGCTCTAATGAATGCAGTGGAAACCCTGAAGTTGGTTAAAGCCGTTTGTGCGCAAATGGAGACAATAGCTTAGGCTGTATGTTGACTCTATAAAAGTGTAGTTGCAGAGAGTGGAGTGCAGTTTTCATTAATGACTGCTTTATTAGGCCTAATTGTTGCCTCTATTTGTCAGCTATAGCGGGATACGACAGATATTATCACCAGAAAAAAATATACCTGTATTGTAAGCAATATGATTTCTGGATTTAGTTTTCAAGGTGAAGATGTTTTGTCTCTAACTCCAAGAGACTCATTTCTGAGATCATCTAACGACTCTCTTTATCGACTCTCGCATCAGGAGTCACACTGTCCTTTCATAGGTAACAACTATGAAACCAGAACAGCCTGGTCCAATCAGGTATAGCTTCAGGTCAAACCCCTCCCTTCAGAGATATAAGCTCAGCTCTATTACCAGTTGATCTCAGAATTAGAGACAAAACGTCTTCACTTTGAAAACTGGGTCAAAATGCTTTTGCTTTAACTTTTACTTTAAATGTGCGTAATCGTGGTAGCAGCCTGGCATCCCTCAAGTCTCCAAACCCACTCCCCTTTTAAATGTATGTTGTCTTGTAATTACAGAGTAGAGCTGGTGAATACATTCCCCCCTCTACTTGTCTCCAGTCGCTAAACTACCTCTATGTAAACTTTTACTTCCCCGCTGCTGATTTGTCACCCAGCCTTTCCCTGATTACAGTAACATGCAGTCTACAAATTACCACTGTGATTGTAATACCAGTTGGTGTAGGTTTATTGAGACGTGCGTTTGTGTCTCGGGAGCTTTGCGCGCCCCTCTCTAAGTCAAACGACAACCCCACTGTGACCCTCAGCTGTTCTCTCAAAGCTCCTTCAATGAGCTTGTCAGGAACGCTTGGAAGTAATTGTGTAAGTTTGTTTGGAGGTGGGGACACTGTCATTCATACATAAGCATATACTGGAACAGTGAAGGATAAAATTGCACAGTGCCATTAAAAGAGCTTATGGGCCCTTCTTGCCACATTTGAGATTTTAAAGACTATAAGCACTTGATAAAAGTGTTTATCTTATTATCTTTATTCTTCTTCTTCAGTATGGTGCAGAATTCCGCCGCTTCTCGGTCAACCGCATCAAGCCGGGCAAATTTGAGGAGTTCTACAAGCTCATCTTGCACATTCACCGCATCGCCAACATGGAGGTGATGATCTGCTACGCCGACATCCACGGCGACCTGCTGCCCATCAACAACGACGACAATTTCTGCAAAGCAGTGTCGACGGCTCACCCACTGCTCAGGGTCTTCATTCAAAGACAAGGTACTATATTTCTAAAAATCGGTTGCAACAAGAACCAAATTTGTCTAATTTAGTAAGCAGCTCTGTTGTCTTTACTGCTCTTGGGTTGTAATTATGTTGCTGACTTGAATTACCCTCTTGTCCAATTATGTCTTTTTTCCTGCTATGGGAACTCCAGGCCATTTTTGTTTACTTCATGAAATTCTTTCAGAGTTTGTATGTGCTGTCCTATTGGCTGAGTCTGTGCCTGTCTGCCTGGCTAAACCCTCTGTCTTATCCAAAGGAAAAGCTTGAAGGCAGAAGAACACACTCACAACAGACTAGTGCCTCAGCAGCCCCATAGAAATCAGGTCATTGAGCAGAGCCTGTATCCCGACATACCAGACATTACTGCGAGACAAAAGATCTCCATGAAAAGAGGGGACTCCTCACTGAGCTTGGTGTGTGTGCGTGCATGTACAAAGACAACATTGCAGGACCCCGAATTGGAAGCGGTCCTGGTCTCACTCTCTTTTATTGATCCCAACTCTGGAGTGGGTCTTGACAGCTTGCCAAGGAGCCAGCGAGCATACAAATGAATCTTTCAGAGTCACATCTATTCATATCCCAATCCCTCGTGGAATGTCTCTCTGTGGGTCCTTTTAATTAACATGTACTCTCCAAGATATTGTTTTAATAGTCGTTGAATAGTTCAAGTGTACAAGCTGGCTACAGTGTAGTTTTATTCTTCCCAATTACTTAAAACTCGTGTAATTAAAAGGCCCAGTCAGATTTGTACATTTTGTCTGTTTTGAGAAAGAATATTTTTTCTCATAGTAAATCAGAAAGTCTTTGGTGCTATCCAATATATCAAATTGTGCAAACATGGCCAATATATAGTTCTTGAACTAACGCTATAGTCCAGGTCTACAGGCCATGCCATAATATTAGCTGATCAGATACAAATGTAAACCAATGTCCATCTACTAAAATGAAGCTCTAATTTTAATTAACAGTATTTGCATTTTAGTGAAAACAAGATTTATAACAGTTACATTATTATATATAATTAATTTCAAAATAAGTAGCAAACAACAAAGTGTGCAGCATTTACTGTGTCTTGCTTTATACAAAACAATGATATGATTATTAGGCTTTGTGATTTCCCTTTTTCTTATTATTATTAATTTTTTATTATTAATTTTTAAATGGCTTATTCCTAAGATTTCACAGACCGCTACAAGCTTTCTAGTGTTTTTGCTGTGACATGTCTTTACTTTTGTAATTTCTTGCTGAGTTCATCCAGTGTCTGCCTGCTTTCTGTCAATCACCAGCTACTTCTTACATTCTCACATCTTTCTGCTGCTGAGTTTTTACAGAAGAGACGGACTGTTGCTGCCGCCTTTTAGTTGGACAGCTTGTACTTAGGGTCTCATTTATTGTTGTAGTATAAACACAGCACTGGTGATGTGGTTTAGGGGAATGTGCACTGTTGTGACTGATGCTGCAGTCGTCTGAGCATCTTTAGTCGTAACAGTAGTCTATTGTTAGTTGTCACACAAAGCCATGTGTGAGAGAGTGTCTGTGTCTCCGTCATGACTCAGAAGAGCAGTCCTCTGTACTCAGTGTGGTACAAGCATGACAACATGTGTGCACTAATGACTGTATATTAGTCAGTGCCAGTCTGCCAGCACAGGTCAGCGATGAAGCTCTCGGTGCCGGTCCTCTGCCTGAGTCTGTAGACCACCCCTGGTTTCAAAGCAAGGGGCTTCACAGTGACTCACTTGTCTTGACAGTGGACTTGCATTATTTGTAACCTGAACAGGGCTGGTCATTATGAGAGAAAATAGATGTTTAACTGGACAATTCAACCATAAAATAGTAAAAGGCCTTCCCGCCAACTACTTTATCTTCAGCACCTCATGTGGCTCATCTGGTAGAACACATACCACATACCTAAGTGACCCAGGTTCAATTCCAGTTCGAGTCATATGGTCACTATCATTCCCTTTGTCCTTTCCTGTCTGTGCCTATCATCAAAAAAGGCAAAAATGCCAAAAATAACATACAAGTAACAGGTCTTTAGGGCAAACACTTTAATGAATTGAATCAATAATAACAATAGATGGAACAATACAAGCAGGAAGACATTGGACAACTGTGCGTTTTCAAACTTTGATCAAAGGGGAAAATTTCATACTACAAAAAAGAATAAGGGAGAGGGTCTTCTGATCTCTGGTTAGTTGAGGAAAGGAAAAGCACATAAAGTGCACTTTTATAGTTGCCTCTTCTTATTATGTGCATGCTTGTACACTTGGTCGGACTCTTCTCTCAAAGTATCGCTTTTCATATATATGTCTTTTTATCTGACAGTCCAGCCTTCTGGGCATGGGTCGCTATTGTTGTGAGGATCACTTGAGCGCGTGCAGCAGTTGTGATGCGATACAGCTATAAATGCTGCACTGATACCTGTTACTTCCTTCAGGGTCACAATGGCAGCAGGTACACTTGGTGGTTTAGTGCGAACAATGAGCTGGAAAAACATGAGAATTCAGGCAAGTAGATATAAAAGGAACAGCAAGTGCACTATTACCTATTCCGTCAAGATGAAACAAGTGCAACCTCAAGGCTGGTGCGAGAGCCAGTTCAGTTTATGTTTGGTCTTTACTCCTTCAGTGTTGTATGAAACATTAGTAAAATGGAACCAATTCAAGTCATTGAATGTCTATTGGGATATGTCACTAGGCTAGTGCAAACATTTACCAAAACTGGAATGTAGGTTATTGAGTGACTTGCAGCTAAATATCAACTGGCACGTGCAACATGCATTAGTGTGGAGTGTGCATGTTTGTACCTGCCTGAATTTTTATTTTGAGAATAGATTGAACTGCTTAAATGTGACCTACTTAGGCGCAGTACACCGGTCCACTATATGAGGTACAAAAGCTGTTCCTGAGCAAACCCACGCTGTCCAAACCTGTTGTGAAAAAATCAGTCAGTTTGAAGACAAAGGAAGAGGGTAGTCACTTTTCAGGGGGAAGTTTTTTACTGGGACTCTTCTGCGTTTCTTATGCAGTTAAAGGGGGAGGGGCGTGCAAGTGATGGGAAGAAACTGGACTGCATTAAAAGGCTACCATTAAAGAAGAATAGCCCTGTATTATGAGGCCGGACTTGTGTGGGTGGGTAATTGTAGTAGCTTGCTCATGTGTAGTCAAGTATGATTGATGTTTGATAAGGGTCACATGCACAGTTTAGTATAGAAATCAGAGCCTGCTCATATACACTCATCTAAATGAATTATTAGGAACACCACACTAATACTGTGTTTGACCCCCTTTTGCCTTAAGAACTGCCTTAATTCTACGTGGCATTGATTCAACAAGGTGCTGAAAGCATTCTTCTTCTTGAAATGTTGGCCAATATTGATAGGATAGCATCTTGCAATTGATGGAGATTTGTGGGATGCACATCCAGGGCACGAAGCTCGTGTTCCACCACATCCCAAAGATGCTCTATTGGGTTGAGATCTGGTGACTGTGGGGGCCATTTTAGTACAGTCAACTCATTGTTATGTTCAAGAAACCAATTTGAAATGATTCGAGCTTTGTGACATGGTGCATTATTCTGCTGGAAGTAGCCATCAGAGGATGGGTACATGGTGGTCATAAAGGAATGGACATGGTCAGAAACAATGCATGGGTAGGCCCTGTCATTTAAACAATGCCCAATTGGCACTAAGGGACCTAAAGTGTGCCAAGATAACATCCCCCACTCCATTACACCACCAGCCTGCACAGTGGTAACAAGGCATGATCCATGTTGTCATTCTGTTTACGCCATATTCTGACTCTTCCATCTGAATGTCTCAACAGAAATCAAGACTCATCAGACCAGGCAACATTTTTCCAGTCTTCAACTGTCCAGTTTTGCTGAGCTCGTGCAAATTGTAGCCTCTTTTTCCTATTTGAGTGGTGGGGTCTTCTGCTGTTGTAGCCCATCCGCCTCAAGGTTGTGCGTGTTGTGGCTTCACAAATGCTTTGGTGCATACCTCGGTTGTAACAAGTGGTTATTTCAGTCAAAGTTGCTCTTCTATCAGCTTGAATCCGTCGGCCCATTCTCCTCTGACCTCTAGCATCAACAAGGCATTTTCGCATACTGGATGTTTTTCCCTTTTCACACCATTCTTTATAAACCCTAGAAATTGTTGTGCGTGAAAATCCCAGTAACTGAACAGATTATGAAATACTCAGACCGGCCCGTCTGGCACCAACAACCATGCCATGCTCAAAATTGCTTAAATCGCCTTTCTTTCCCATTTTGACATTCAGTTTGGAGTTCAGGAGATTGTCTTGACCAGGACCACACCCCTAAATGCACTGAAGCAACTGCCATGTGATTAGTTGATTAGATTCTTGCATAGTAATTGAACAGGTGTTCCTAATAATCCTTTAGGTGAGTGTAGATATCGGTTTGGTATACTGTGGTATCGGTAACCTTTTTATGTTAATTTAATACAGGGTGCACATTCATGGCCAACTCCAGTCTTTCTGTGAGGAGTCTGCATGTCCTCAACGGTTCTCCTACAGGTACTCTGGCTTCCTCCCATCAATCCAAAAAAATGTACAGGTTTAATTGGCAACTCTAAAGTGTCCCTAGTGAATGAATGTGAGAGTGAATGGTTGTCTGTCTCTGTCACTGTCTGTCTCTAAATGTGAGCCCTGCGACTGGACCTTTTATCTATAACTACTAAAGTATCGTCTTAGCAATTTAAAAGAGGACAAGAGTTAAAATGGGGTACGAGAATTCTATGTTTTAAAAATTAAACTAATGGCCGACAAGAACTGTCTTCATCCAGTTGAGATGGCTTCAGATGGAAAATTGTTTTTGCAGACGGTGCCAGTGCCCTGCTAACAGACTAAACCTTGCGCAAAGAGAAGAGCCCCCTGTTTGGCGATGGGATAAAGGTTTAAACAAATAGAGCCGCTGAGGTAGGCCAAGGTCGGCCTGTGTGACTTTATATCTAGCATGCTGGGTATAGGGGCCTCCACACCTGTGAAAACTAAAGGACAAAAGATCAGCATCAGCCAAACTAAAGAGAGGCGGCCACGGGACAGATAGCACCAGCCAGAGTGTAACAGCTCTCCAGTTGAAAATCAAAGTACAGACATCAAGACTTGTTCTGGGCTGAAACATAGTTGTAGAGGGATCAAAGAAACACAGAAAAGAAACAGGCAGACATATGTGTATTTTTATAGCTGCAATGACTGTACTTTCTGTGGTTGGCTGGATTTATTTTTTTTCTGTGTTAATGAACAAGAGACATAATATTTTTGATGATTCTTCCTTACAGTAAAATCCATCCTGTAATTTGGGGGTGGGGGGGGTACAGCCCCAGTGTTTTAATTTGTGAGCTGCAGTGGCTGCTGTCAGTACGTCTGGCCCCTGTATCTCGGCCAAAGGGCATCTGGGAACATGTAGCTTATCCACGGTATACAGTATGAGGGATTGTGTGGCAGATGTTTAGTCACGGTGGCTCTTTTTAAAGCTGTGGCCAAAGTTTGATTTGATCCCTGTCGACAAGTCAAGTAGCCACTTTAATAATTAGCTCTGGGTATTTATCCCTGCTTTGCTGCACAAAGCTGATTTAGTCCCAAACTCGGGATTAAAAAGATCAATCATTCTGATGAATATTTCTGCTGATGTGGAGTTTTAGCCATGTTGTCCTCATTACCCCTTTAGATATGTCTCTCTGTGGGTTATTAACCTGAATACCAGCCATACCACACATAACATAACAGACCTTTCCTCATTCCTGTGGATCTATGTCAGGTTTTATGATGATGCAGCCTTATAGTTTAAGTGCAACTCCCTTTTGTTGTCATCATTAGAAGTATTTATTTTTTAGAAAGGTTTACGTACTTTACTTTCTACTTTGACATTTTAACCATATATATTCAAACAAGTTTACATAGACCCTTATGTAAGTTGTTTTAAGATGTTGGTCACTTGTAATGGGCAGTGATTGACATGCATTCATCTTAAAAGTGCTGTTCTTCTTTAGCCTTGTGTTCAACAGTCTTGAGAATCTCTACATTCCTGGCTCACAGATGCCAGCTACGCTGCACAACCCGTCTGTAACATCACCTTGGTCTTGGTCTACTTTCAAGAATGCTGCTGTTCTATCTGCTTAGACCGATCCTCATTCTTTTCACATTATGTTTTAACTTAGCCATGACTCAGTTTTCAAGGAAAGGGGGCGAGAAACCACAGCAGACAGTGGGGAGTCAGTTTGACATGGTAAAAGACAGTGGGGCTGGAGATGTAAAGGAAATGGGAGGATTTGGCAGGTTGAGTTCATGTGTTTGTCTGAGACGAATGTTTTCTTGTCACCATCTCAACCAGTAACAAAGGAAGCCCAAAACTAAATGTTAGCTATAGTGCGAGACAAAAAGTTTATTAGATCTTTTTGACAGATACTTTGATGACATATCTGGGTTGCAAAGCAGCATGGGAAAATAGGCTGTCTTTGAGAACACATCAACACTGACAACGGAAGTGTTCGAGGCTTAGTTGGCATGGGAAGTTTCCCCACCTGCAGATCTGCATGCCGTACCAAATAAAATCCTATTGACTGCACTACTAGGAAAAGTGCCTGTGCTGTAAACCTTTTGGGTAGTGTGTGTGGGCTTATCCATAAACCCTGTGTGTGGCCTTTTCTTAGCATGTCTTTAGACAATGCCGACCACAGTTAAAGTGTGATGGAAGAGCGCGGTGCCTGCCAGGATAAGGACTCGGCAACAGCGACCGTGTTCGAAAAGGAAGTTGCATGTCTTCAAACCCCCCTCGCTGCTAAAGCCTACCAGCATCTCGGATGACGACTCTAAATTATGTCAGCCTGCACTAAAGGGACAAAGACATAAACTCCCTTACAAAACATGCCTCGCTGTTCTTCTATCTACTTCATGAATTTTTACTGCGTCATAATTTAATAGTAGCTGAAGACTCACTGAGTTGGGTGATGCATGTGAAACACCAGGAACTTGTTAGCTTTAAAACAAATAATACAAAATGTATTTGAAAAGTGATACGAATCTTTCATTTCTTAGTTGTGCCACAGCTGATGTACATGTTTGCTGAGAGACTAGCGCGTGTAAACCCATTCTGTTTCTTCTGTTCCTAAAGTCTGGGAGGAGACCATCAGAGTTTTAATTAAACTTGTAAGGGATGTTGTTTTTGGCTCTACAATATTGGTGTTTATGTTACAAAGGCCCTTCTTTCATTTTGGTTTACGGCCCCACTTTGAACTGCGACACACCTCAACAATGAAGTTTCCAGACTTATGGGACAACAGTATCTTCACTATGTCGCTTTGGTGGTCACTTGTGATGGCCGCCCTGTGTTCAATGATTAACATACATTAAAAAATTGTTAGTAATTGGTCCAAATTTACTTTAGTTAATCATGGCATATGCATATCTTTAAAATGTATAGAATTCCAGTCAAAAAATAACGTAAAGCTACTGGTCAAAAGGTTCCTGATAATTACACCAAGTGGAGACACTCTCTGGAAATTGTTTGTTGGATGTGATGAATATAGCCAGTCCTTCTGGGACAAACAAACAACTTCCTTAGCCACCACCATCATCCTGGCCCCTCCTAAGCAGCACAAGCATTTTAATGAGATAAAAAAAAAAAACAAGCCTGAAATACCCCAGTACTTTATTTTAGAGTTTTCTGTGGTAACTAAAATAAAATCAGACCAGGATCACCTGGTCTGATTTTATTTTAGTTACCAAAGAAAACTCTAAAATGCACTGAAAAAGCACTGAAAAAGTTGCACAAGATGTTTATTACTGAAGCAGAAATCGTACCAGGTCACTGATACAGCAACCATGCTGGATGTATTTTATGTGAGTAGTCACAAAGAGACTGCAGCGGAAAATTCCCAGGCCAAGTTTAGAAACCAGCCATGAGCAAAGTGAAGGAACAGGGTGAAAATTTGGAGTTAGAGGGAGTAGGCAATATGGCCGCTGGGTGGGTGCTCGTGGCTTTTTGAGGGAGGAGCGAATGGTTTATGCAGCGAGAACTCGCTGTGGAACTGCTCACTGTAGTTCCCCCTTAATTACAGCGCTTCTGGAGGACATGGCCAGGCATGCTGTGTGTATGTGTGTGGTACTAGAAGTATGTGGAAAAAATGGAAGACAATTACAAGTTCAAGCAAGAGATTTGTATTCTTTGAAGATTTCCTAATTTACTTTGGTCAAAGCATGTAGGATCAATTTAATGTGATCTTTGTCACAAAGTTATTCGTTTTGTGATCCTTTTTATAGTTTTACAACCTACGACTTTAAACTATACAAAGAAGCAACCTTCCATTTGATTTGACAACACATTTTTGGAAAAGTCAATACCCAGGCCTTACAAAAAAAACTCAAGTTATTTTGAACTCTATAATTACAGAGGGACTGACTTTGCTTCACTGCAGCTCAGTAGCAGACACTCGCCACCAGCAACAAGAAGTCACTGAGCTCTGTCTTCACTGACTCCTGCTAAGTCATAATAAATAACTATAAACATCTGGTATTATTGCTAACTCGCTGCCTGAAGCTTTTTGACTTGGCACTTTGCTGTGAATTAAATAATGTGTTGAACATTTGTGCAGAGGGGAAGCGTACTGTTAAACTGCAAAGACACTATTTATTTGTCCCGCTAAAATTAAAGCTCCATCTCCAACTTAAAGCATGTGGAATAATTTATTTCCCCCTTTTGTTGACCCTGGTCAGAAGTTCATGCTCCTTGAGGCAAGAAACATGCAAAAACAACTCCCTTTTAACATGAAAGGAAATATGGCTCAATCAGAAATCCCCACCATGGGTCTAGATTTTACTGTCAATGCCACTGTTTTGTCTCTTCCATGCTCTGGCCAGTTAAACCTCAGATCTTTGCACTCGGGGAATCCCACTCACAGGGCATGTGCCTACAAACACACACATGTCCCTGGCCCTTGTGTTGTATGTTGCCGAATCATGCCTTTTTCTTTTAAAATGCCATCTTTGTCAGTCAATTTCATCAGAATGTGAGTCAAACTGCTTGTTTACTACTTTCTGTCTCGTCAAACAAAAATGATGACCATTTTATGCTGTTTTTTAACATTTATTTTGACTTTAGCATCAGTCAAGACTGAATACAAAGATGCTTTTTCATAACCCTTAAACAAACATGATACTTGTAGACTTTTGTGGAGTATTGTGTGCACTCAAGGAATCAAAGAAACAATTGTGGCCATCTAAAAACACGGTGCATGCATATATAGGTCATGAGGCTAAAACAATGAGACACGCTGTCAGGCCCCCTCACCATTTCAGCAATTGTTCATTTTACATGCCCTGCAGAGCTTCAACTGGCCACAGCAGCATCTCGGGTTTTCAGGATTGGCTGTAACAAATCACCAGTTAGCAATGATTATAGGCTTTACAAAACTTGATATGAGTAATTGGAAGCAATATTATCCTTTGCAAATAATACCTTATCATGTGAATGTTTTTTCAGTACATTGTTTTATTAATCACAGTATAGAGGCTTTTAATATTTGTTTGAATTAAGGCCTTTGATGCACAAATGTTATCTTTTCATTGAGTTTTTACCTTGAGGTCGTCTGTTGATGTAATATGTTTTTAATGACGACCTGTGGTGAGTCACCGAGCCTCAGCAGCAAGAGACAGACCCTGTGTGAGAAGATGCTGCCCCCTATCTCGCCCCTACCACTCCCCTCTCCAAACATGTGGGCCATGAGCTTGTGGGTGAATCGGGTCAAGTCAGCAGTTCACCATTTGGGAGAGGAAGGAAAAGAATGGAGGAGGGGAGGAATGACTCTTGTCCTGATATGAATTGTGTCCTAGAGACTTACTCGAACAATAGACACTGACAGCTCATGTGGAAACACTCCTACAGACAACAGTGTGTAGATGTGAACTGGACCCACTGGAGCAAAGCAAGAGCAGGAAGAACCAAGGATATGTGTCACAACACTCTCAGGAAGAGCAGTGTTACGCTTCTGGTTGTGCAAGACGGGGTGTTGGTACTCAGGTGCAGGGATCCATGAATTTAGGACCTGTGCAAACTTGTAAAGGCTTTAGTAATCACAGGTGAGCAACCAAGGCCCTCACTTGATGACACGGAACTGTTTCTGACCTTTTGTTGTTGACCGAATGTGAGCAAACCAAGAAATGCAAAGGCCAACATAGTGTATATAAACTCGCATGCACTCTGAAACTATACAAAAACTGGACAAAGTCTCATTCATGATGTATGTAACCTCCTTTAAAACTCTTTACCAACTCCATATTGTTGTTGACCTGCAGCAGCTCTCTTCTCCATCTAGTGGTATAAACAGATTTAGCAGACTGCCAAGGACAGCACTTTTTCAGCCTTCTGTTGAGATCTCTAAAACAATGCATCAATGTTTTGGGCATATCTTCAGTCCCCTTTTTTTTTTTTTTTTTATTATTATTTACAAGTACGGTTCTGCATATTATAGAGTTAAAAGACTAGATTTATTCATTTTATTTAAAAGGGACAGTACACATTAATGGACATTAAATACAGGTGTAAATGTGGTGATGTTTAGCAAATGGCATATTTTCATTCGTAGTCCCTTGGAAGGTAGATAAAGATGAGAAGCATCTCACAATACAACAGTCCCCACACATTGCACAAGCAAAAAAATAGCATATGGGTCTTCAGTATATAAAATGAATATACTTAATTGATAAAATGAGTCATGTAAAAGTTTTGAGAACTTATTTTGCCACACACTATAGTCATGACTTATTTTCCTAACTAGGAAACTAAGGAGGTAACTTCATAACAAAGGATAATTTTTCTATTTGTTTGGTGGAAGACGCTCTCAGTGAAAGACGGATTGTGGCAACACTCTTTTATTCTTATTCCAGGCTCCTTAAAGCCTGCAGTTTAACTATACGCTCAACACAAACTGACTCAGACTTTGTCCTTTTATCCACCTGTTTACAATAGGAAGTTTAGGAGTGCTGCTCATTTCCTTGGCTACATCCTTCAGTATTTTGTGGCCTGCCTACAAGGCGTGTGTGACAGCTCGAGGCCAGAGAGTCTTAATCCTGTTAGTCTGCTTCTTGTTTGTCACCTGCAGCTGTTAAAAGATTATAAAGTGACCCGCTTGGGAACAGATTTGTACCACACAGTTTAAAAAAAGCAATAAGCAAACTATTAAATGGAAGTTTTTTTTCAGGTCCTTATTGCCATTAGATAGATGAGATCAGTAATTTAAGTGTGTGAGTTTAGCTTTACGTTTATTAATTTTCCAACAATAAAGCGTATCAACAAGTTGGTGCAAATGAGCCATTCCCTTTCATATCAGCTGAATATATATACTCAAAACATTGCTCTCCTCATTAAACCTTGTGAAACAAATCCAGTTGAGGGCGGAGCTTTTCAGCCTGGGGCTCATTAAACATTATGTTATGATGGAACAGACTAGATCAGACTGGAAGCTACTAAATTTTGCTAAAGTTTGTGTAAGAAGTGTGAGTGTTTACACAGTAGATAACATTAGGCATGTAAAGTAAGGAAATAATTTCTCTTTCTCATAAGGGACGGTAATATCATTACGTTAGCTTGATCATATTGAAGATGCTTTAATTTAAAACTAGTCTTTCAGACCTTCAATTGCTCACATGGATTGGAGAAACAAATGGTCAAGCAGGTGGCGATGGCGCAAATCCAAGTCTGCTGCTAGGATTTTCTCAGCTTCCTTTTTTTCCTTTTTTTTTTTTTTTTTTTTAAACATATGTCATATAATTTGAGGCTCTCTCCAGCCCTGCAAATGAAAAAGTGGGCACAAATATGCAACATTACGGTCTTAAAGGCTTTTTAGTAGAATTTTTCCTCTTTGGTTGACTTTTCAGGAATTTATGTTGCTCCCAATTTATACTGCACACTACACAGCAAATACGTAATGTTGTTTTCAATAAGACAATTTACACAGCGTCCGCCAGGTCTGCTCCTGTCTACTCCGGTCGCACTGGTCTGCAGAAGTTCTATTTTTTGAGCTGCACAGATCCTCCAAAGCCGCATGCAGTTAGCCTTTATTGTTGCCTTCTAACTTAAATGACATAAATAATCTTTGAGCTTTAGTTTAAGGGATAAAACTAAAAGCACAAAAGCTTTCCTGAACTTTCTCTTTGATGTTTATTTAAGTCTTCTCAAAGGCAGTGTGCAGTGAAAGAAGCCCTGATACCTGTGAACCAGATGGTAGTGAAAACGTTCTAACGTTCTTGGAGCTTAAATCAACAGCATATGCTCTCTGGTTTGGGAACATGCTCATGAGCAGCCGCAGAGAGGCAGCTGGATTATTAGCAGAAGCAGTAGTTACTTGTATTCAAAAGGACAGGACAGGTTTAGTCTTTATGAAGGGGAGGACTTGACACAGGACGGCAGTTCCTTTTTTTTTTCCCTTTTTTATATTTTAGGAATGTACGACCTGTCTACGCCACTGATATCTTTTTTGCTCAGCGTCTCTGTTATGTGTCAACTCCCCATACTCACTAAAACACAGGTTAATCCTTTATGCATGAGCCTTCTTTTGGTCTTAACCTCTGGTCCCAACAAGATACAGGGGGTGGGTGATACCTGCAGCTAATCTCAAACCTGCGCGTCTCTTTACTCCCACCCCACCAGACGGGCAACAGAGCAGACAAAGTAGCTCCATTTAACTTGTCCCAGATGTGGCCCATGTGTGCACTACAGCAACCTCAGCAAAATGGGAAGGGAGGAGGTTTGTGTGTTGTTTTGGTAGGTCAGTGAAGCCAGGGGCTTTGCAACTACCTACCACAAATAGCCACCTCCTAGTATATGCCCTTAAAGTATAAGGTAGGGCCACATGATATTAAGTATGCTATGTATGATCACAACATTTAAATGCCTCCTTTTGGCAAAGTAAACATTTTATTAGATATCATAAAAAAAAACTACAAGGCTCTGTACATGCTAGTTTTTTCTTCTAGTGGGTGAAGATGGTTTAACCCCAAATAGTTTATTGTAAAAGCAATAATTTGTGACAAAAATGGGCTTTATGATGCTATCGACTGTTTATTATAAGGGATTTTTTTAACTTGCTCAGACCGGCCAACCTTGGCCAATCACATGCTTGCACAAACCACATGCTCAAGCCTACACCGGCTTGTCATATAACAGGAAGCTTTAATAGCTGCTGATTGTGTATTTTCAACGCTAAATGTCTTTTTTTTTTTTTTAACACAGAAAAACGGCTCAGAAAAGAGAGGCATCGTAAAACAGGGATAAATACTGTAAATTTAATCACGTAATGTTTAACGAGGCGGAGATTATTGCTGTTTTGATGCAAAAGTTGCAGCTAAGCTAATGTTGAGTGATGCTAAATTCTGAATTTCAGTTTGGTGTAATGTATTAGTATTTTGAGGAGAAATTTTGGTCTGGTTTAATTTTTTTTTTTTTTTATAGAAGACAAGCAGAAGAGGTCCCTAGGCTGCTTCTGGGTGTGAGTGGAATCTGAGACAGGGACAGCAAACACAAAATCAAGTAGTGGAGCTTTTTTGCAATACTGATATTTTGCTGTTGAAATGCCGATAATGGTAAATATGACCCAAGGTAGTAACATAAGCAGAAAATTCCTTTCCCAGACATTCAGTCCAGCTGCCGATCATAACCACGTTCGTTTATCGAGCTTCTCCAAATTTCCACCGCGGCTCTGGCTCAGCCACCCCTTCAAGAATGTGAAATATGTTTGAATGTATAAGTTTTTATTTTTTTTTGCATTATTTTTCCATGTCATTGTTAGTCTTTGCAGAAACCGGTCCAAAAACGCACACACTTCAGTCTCATTTGAAGCGAGAGAGTGGACATTTCAGGTCATTTACATTTGTGCCTCCCATTGCAAACAGAGGAAATGTAGGGAAAAAAAGGCTACACAGATTTTTGGCAAAGCATTTTGTGAATTGTTGTTTTGTCTTGCCATGTCCTTTTTCATTCTTTTCCATCTTTTCCATATTGTGCCCTCAACTACTGTTTTGAAAATGAGCTTTGATTTTCTTTGGGGCCAGGGACTGCCGCAGCATGCAGTGACCTAATGCAAAAGACAGCAGGGGCTAGCACTATTCACCATTCTGTCTGCCTTTTCTGTGCAGTGATTATGGTCTGTCCTGTCACTAAGCACTTTGTCACGCTTGGATAGAAAACCACATTTGTGTGTGCGTGTGTGTGTGTGTGTGTGTGTGTGAGGGGGGCAGGAATGTCATTCGCACTTGTAGCTGGGTAAGAGTAGACGGAGAAGCAGCTTGTGGGTCAGCGGCAAATGAATTTATAAATATATGCCTTTCTACATTTCAAATCATGCTTCATCTACTGTGTACTCTCACACAGCTGGACTCAACTAAATATACTGCTGACTGAAAAAGCCTTGTGTGTTGTGAGTTCGTCAGGTGTCCAGGTCAAGTCGCAGGGTAAAAATATCATAACCAGAGCACCACCTAAGGGGCCATCACTAAAGCTGTTAGCAGGGTGTTAATGTTGTCACCTCCTGCCAAAATCTTTCTTTCATAACAAACAGACCTTCCACTGATAAAGGTTTTTTAAGCCTTAACCTTCGGCAAAGCTACACTGCCCTTGAACAAGCTGCACAAGGAAAACATGTTCGATTTTCTTCATTTACCAGAACTAAAGCTCTAAGTTGTCTGTACATTAAATACAAGCAGATAAACATGTTTTTTTCTTTGCGGGCAACTGCTGCATTTATTTTAGTTGACTTGTAACAGTCAGATCTCCTCAACTTTATTTGATATGTACTTGATTTTACTAAGGCTCAAAAGACAACGACAAATATTGTATTATGTTTGTTTCATTATGATACAAAAGGTGCCCATATATTGGTTTATCCTGTTGAGAAAAAATGAAAGCACACACTGCAACAGATAATACAGGTATGTCTGTACAAATGATCAAGTATGATTTGAGCCAATCGGATGCATTTATTTGGTGAAGTGACTGCTGGCTGGCTGTGATCATTAAAAATGCACTATAGTGTAAGAGTAGGACCTACGACGCTTTCCTCATGCCAACACAGATATATGTGAAATATCACACCTGAACCTCCAGCTTCATTAGTTTAAACTTTTAGAGGCCATTAGCCTTATCCTATGGACATGTTGTGGCTGCTTGTTTATAAAAAGTCTGGGAGAGGCTGATGTTTATCCAAAACAGTACATCCTTTTAGTCCTCCCTTAAATTCTCGGACTAAACACCTGATGTGATTTGTGTAATACTCCTGATAAAAATGAAAAGCAATAGGTTCACTATATTGACATGAGAGCATTTTGCACTTTGCAGAGTTTTTTTTTTTCTGTTTATGCAGAGTTAATGTTTGAAGAAATGCCAACAAGTGTACACAGAGGCCCTAATGGCAGATCATAAAACTCCAGTCTTTTATGGGAAATGGACTTTAAAGGGCCGCCTTTTCACAGCTCTGTTAATTATAGGCGGACTTTAGTGGAACAAAGAGTGTATATATATATATTTTTTTTGTGTGTGTGTGTGTGTGTACTATTAGCTATAACAACTTATCATATCAAAACTTTGTGAGCGTTGGATGGCATAAGCAGTGCAGTGACCCACTTATAATATCCGGTTGCTTTGGGTTGAAACAGCACATGCCTGTCTTGTCAAGTTCTGTAGGTCCTCAACCTGTTAGGAGACAGCTCTGGCTTAATTTACCCCCACATACCAGTCACAGCCTCATACCCCCTTCCACACACACACACACACGCACTCAATGTTGTGCAGAATGCAGTCATCCTTGAACTGTCTTCTCACCTTTGACCTTTTTACCCTGATCCTAGAGTAAAACAAGGGGGGGTGTATCTCTGGCATTTTGGTTTAGTCACAATTCTTGTACTACACTCATAAGCTTAATTACTGCTCCAGGGTATTATGTGAAACTGAGATTTTTATTCTGTATTAGATGGATTTATGGTTCTCCAGCTGAAGTTTTGATCAACATCAAATTTAAGCTAATTGCAGACAGCTGTTGTGTGCTGCATTGCCCATAGTAACTGATGCATAAATAATCATCTGAAATAGTCTTGATCAGAAAAGTACATGTGAGTTAATGGTCGTGTGGAAATATTTAGTAAAGGCAGATCGGAATGGCGAGCTTTACTTTTGAGCTTCAGTCATACTACAACCCAGCAGCCTTTGATCAGCGGGTTCACATTGGCTTACCCATCATGCTTCAGTGTAGCCGGGATTAGAATTTGTCAAGAGTTGTTACGATAACCTTCGTTTGATCAGCCAGAACGTACTCATTTATCCTCGCACTGTGCCAGGAACTGTAACACACTTAGTCTCCAGCGCCAGGACACCTGATGCTCAGTCTTAGATTCTTTGAGCTCATCGTTAACCTTCATTAGATTTGACTTGTATGAAGAATGTTTTGTTTCATGTGTAAATGTATGTGAAGGTTCTCAGTCATCCAGGTTGTCTTGAAGTAAAGGTTAAGGCAAAGGCATCTGGACTTAGTTTTCAAGGTGTAATTTGTGTAATTTAAAGTAAGTGAATTGAGTGTTTTGGACACTACTTTTGCTGTGCAAAATGTTCTGCAGCACCAACACAACTTTAGGAAAGTGGTTTGATCAAGCCATACAAAACCCTACTAGAGCTGAAAGCATTGGGCCAGAATGAAATCCCCTGGGATTGTCACTGTCTAATCCTTTTCTCCTGTTCATGAAAGGCCTAGTCTTATATGTACTAATATACAGTATGTACAAACCTCAAAACAAGTTATTATACCACCAAAATTAGAAAGTCTTACTTTTAATAATAATGAATACCAAGTTTATAATGCGTGTGGGTTGTTTCTGGTCTATTTTATTTTTTTGTCTGTTTGCCTCCTCTCCTTTAATTTGGCTAAAATTATTATTTTGGAATTTTATTTTTATAATAATAAAAAAAATCCTGACATTACTTTTTATTTATTTATTTATTTATTTTTTTTTTTTGGGTAACTGTCCAAAGAGTTTAAGAAAAACAAATTTGAATTGACCTTTTACTTAAAAGGGCTGACTTTACAAAACCATTTCCAATGCAATTACACACAGCTCTTTGGTGAGTGTGCTCAGACACATTGCAGTAGAATATACACTGGTCACAATCCTCCAGATTCTTTCAGATCCACTGTTTGAGCACTTAACCTCTGCTCAGCTTACCCCCAATTCTTTACTCTTTTGCTATCGCCTGAGGAAATATCAGTCATAGCTTAAATAAATTACACCAGCATGGGCTTCTTACAGGCTTCACAGAACAGCTGTGAGGCATTATATAGAGAAAGTATAATTATAGTTGTACACGTTGGATTTCAGGTTGAAAGTGCACATGTAATACTTGGTTCTGTGGTATTAGCATTGGTTTTAGAGCAAGGAGACAAAGAGAAAGGTAGGAGTTGTACCACAGACCTCGAGACCTGTAACAAGACTCTGTGGCGATTCGCTCCAATATGGTTCCCATCATGGAGACTTGCACTTGTGGCAGAAATTTCAGGCCTATAGCAAAGGGTTTGCCTGGATTTAATCAAATAGGCTTTTGCCACAGCATGCACAGAAAACGTATTATGCTTTGAGTGCTGCACTTGATGTCGCAGGAGTAGATTTTTAAAGACCGTTACAATGGTGAGTTGAAAGCAGACGTTTGGCCCAAGTTTTTGAACACTTGACTAAATTATTTCATGCTCCGCCAAGAGATGTCAGCCATACTCTTAAAATTCCCATTTAACTTTTTTTGTAGTCATGCTAGTGCCAGTTCTTTGTGTACTTTACTTATTAATATTGTAGACCTCTGAAAAGCTGTTTTTTGTCAGCAAAAAAACAAAAGCCAGACTTGTAATCCCTATTTAAAAGTCCCATGCTAATGCAATGTCAGTATTTCTCAAGGAAGATGTACAGTATATTAATGATGATGCAGCACTGCACAGGGAGTTGTATGGCTGAG
This sequence comes from Neodontobutis hainanensis, assembly GCA_024349245.1. NCBI lineage: Eukaryota > Metazoa > Chordata > Actinopteri > Gobiiformes > Odontobutidae > Neodontobutis > Neodontobutis hainanensis. Next base: position 63,703 of record JALDNG010000148.1, on the reverse strand, counting down.
GTCCGAGGCTGGAACAACCCCTCGCCAGCTGGCTCGGCTCAAACACTCCATATTTATCTCACTCTTGTCTCCTTCTGCGCTGCACTTTGAAGACCGAGCCAAAAATTACGTGTGTGCTCTCGCAGATGCAACTCAATGTAATTTCATGAGGCAGGTGTCCCAAACAGCAGCGCAAGATGAGTCGCTGTTGTCATGGCCAAGCAGAGCTAAGCCTGGGCCCTTCACTTCCTGTCCCATCAGGTTTTGCGCTGTCCAGATTTCCTGTCGGCCTGAAAAGGAAAGATTAGAGTGCTGTCAGGTTATCTGTCATGCTAGTGTTTTTATCACACTGCATTCAGATTAAACTTTTGTGTTTCTGGGTTTCTGGGGAAACAAGCTGTGGGAAGCTAAAACTGCTGCTTGTAAAAGAAGGGTGGGCCACATTTGTCAGGAAAGGCAAACTCAGCGTTTTACCCAAACACACTCATACAGCTGAACATATAATTTTTATATCATGTTTTTCACTCGGGGCTCAGTGAGTTCAAAAGTAAAGGGCTGTTTATGACTTAAGTAATTAGAAATGTTTAAATGTCAGAAGTGGAAATAGATCTGTCCAAACCATTAACAGTTTTTTTTTTTTTTTTTTTTAACACAAAACTCTTTCTACAAAGCACATCTGTACCTCATTGAAGTTATGCACAGTGTGTTTTGATTTAAGGTGTAGGGTGGGGACTCGGCTTGTAAACTGTTCTAGGTCCCGAATGGAAATGTTTACTGTCTTTTATCTCAAAATATGCCACATTGAAAAGTTTTAGGTATTTTTAGGATTGTTTTATTTCTAAAAAATATCAAAAGTATACTAAATTTGATTCCTCTGTCTCTCTTTTGTCTTTTTATCTATTGCAGAGGAGATTGACTACTCTAACTTTGGCTCCAACACATTAACACGCAAGAAGAAAGCTGTAGCTCTCCGCAACATCCGCATCAGCATGCCCATTGACTTTCGGCCTGTCTCTTCCATTATTGACGTGGACATCCTACCAGAGTCGCACCGCCGTGTCCGCCTGTACCGCCATGGCTCAGACAAACCGCTGGGCTTCTACATCCGGGACGGCACCAGCGTTCGGGTAACACCGCACGGGCTAGAGAAGGTCCCAGGCATTTTCATATCCCGACTTGTGCCTGGTGGTTTGGCGGAAAGCACTGGGCTGCTGGCTGTTAACGATGAAGTGCTTGAAGTGAATGGTATAGAAGTGACGGGAAAGTCGCTCGATCAAGTGACGGATATGATGATCGCGAACAGCCACAATCTTATCGTTACAGTAAAGCCGGTGAACCAGCGCAACAATGTGGTCCGCAGTAGCAGGATCTCAGGCAGCTCCGGACAGTCTTCTGACAGCAGTGGGTCTACCGGTTACCCAACTTCAGTGGCCTCAGGGGGGATGCCATCCTCCGTAGCACACGGCTACACAGACGACTTGGAGAGTGACGAAGATGGCGACATTGTCATTGAGAACAGCCTCAAGCGGCCGTCTCAGAGGTCCAATGCATCTCTGGCTTCCAACACGTCCCGCACACACCAGCAAACGCCCACGACAGCTCCGGGACCAGCGCCCTCACCCAGCCCGCCTGCCCGTCCTCCATCTGTCATCTCCACAGTCTCATTCCACTCGCAGACAAGTCTGAACGGAGGATCCCAACATCACCAGCAGCACGGCGGCCTGGGCTACAAAATCCACAGAGACCTGAACCTCCATCACAGCCTGCATTCCCAACTCCACATACAGCCCCCCCACCACAGCAGCAACCCCGCACTCCGCCACAGCAACGGCAGCCTGCACAAAATCCTCAGCTCACTCAAAACGGACCCTCGTCACAGTCTGGTGCTGCCCCGGGGCGGCGTGGAGGAGGACGGCACCGTTATCACACTATAATAGTTAAAAAGACACAGACTCTCAGCTGCTCAGAGACTACAAACGGGAAATAAAGAGCATCGGTGTGTTTTACCACATACTAATTTTATAACTTCTGCCTGTTTTTACAAGAAAAGTCATTATTGGAAGATGAACTACAAAAAATGTTTTGTATATATTCTTGTATTTTTAAATGTCTTTTTTTTTTTTATTTGTCTTGCATCAAAAAATTTGTACGTGCGTATGTAATAAGCTTCAGAACAACTTTTTTTTTTTTTTTTTTTGGGCAATTCCACTGTATTTTAGCATTCTGAATGTGCCTCGACTCTTAGTGACCACTTTTATTGTGTCTTTAATGCTAATTACTGGGACCAACATGGGGTTGCTTACGGATGTTTTAAAGAGTAAATCTATATTTCGTATCAATTCAGAAAAATGCTGTGTAGGGTATGATTTTTAAATGGTTATTTTATGCATTGATGGTTTTGATCAAATCTCTGTATCTGTTCCAATAAATTATTCTAAGTCTAAGTATGTTTAAAGTCATCTTGCACAGAGACATCAACATTTGTCCTTTAGTATCTTTTGAATGTGACGGTAACTGTAAAGCTATAAATCAATGCTATAAGCCAAAGCGTCTCCTCTCCACATTACTGACATTACAAAAACATGGCTGGCCTCCCTGTTTCTTAACCAGTATCTTAAAGCAGCATCTTTAGACCAGAATCCCCTAACCACAAAATGTTAAGCATTTGCTAAGGGGTGTGACTCGTTTTTGTGGAAAGAACGGTTTGTGCAGTTTTTATTCTGCAGCTAAAGTAAAACCATACTCAGTCAAAACTTATTTTGGCTCCCAAGAATTTATCCACATTTGGCAAATCTCTAATTGCTCATAATCTTTGAGGATGATCTATCTTACTGCAAATACATTTTAGACAAGGCCATTGCTGTTGATTCAGATGAATAATTTAAACCAGAACGTTTGTGTCAGAAGAGATGATTATTTTGTATTTTCTGTGTGTGTTTTCAACCAGAACTCGACAGAAATGCATTCCTTCATTCCGTCACACACCTTTTTTTTTTTTTTTTTTTTTTTTTTTTTTTTTAAGCTGCAATGTTGCAATGTCCTTTGATTTCTCTGCTAATGAATGTTTGTCAGCTGTGTTTACTAAGAATGTTCTACTACAAAAACAGCTAATAGATCACTGACATCTAAGTGAGCTCCTTTGGTGGTAATCTGACATGCTAATCCATCTTTATCACCTGGTACACTGGCACATGATAATGCCCCCAAACATCTTGAACTAAAAAGATATTTTATTTGGAGTGTCAATGGTGTGCCACAGGTATCATGGAAAAGATTAAATATGGAGCCTAATGTTCTTACGTATCTAAGAACTTACTTCTGCTACACGACATCATTATAGTTTGTCTTTCCAAAACTAAAACGTATGATTCAGATACACAAAAATGTACATTTATTGGAATAATTGGCCTTACAGAAAACATGGCTGCCATCTGGTGGCCATAAGAAGCGTGGCATATAAACACACCAATACTCTTAATATAAAGTGTACAAAATACTAAAATAAAGTCCTTAATCGGTGTTTTACAATTTGCTGGTATGAAATTGCTTTCCCAGTTTAAATGTAGACTAGATCGAATAGTTTGCATTTTAAAAGCTATTTTTAACGTGTTAAATTATCACTACTTTTAGCTTATAGGTTTAGAACATATTACCATACAAATCATAGCTGGTTTACCTCGATATAGCTACGGTATTTATTCTCTCCATAGATTGTGATTCTGTCGAGGAAACGTATTTATTAATATTGTGCGTCCCACTGTTTTGATCCTGCGAAGCCACCATCCACTGTTTAATCCACGTGACCCCGTCATTTGACAAGACAAACACGGCAGTATCAGAAGAAGACTGGCGCTATGGACTTCCACCGGAATGACAGAGTGGGCCTCCTGTCTCCATTAGAAGAGTCCAGCGCCGAGATTAGCCGAGACAGCGGCATAGTCTCCCAAAGTGCGAGCAGTTTGTCCATGGTCAGTGAAATCCTGAGCAGCGGCACGGTGTCGCAGAGCCCCAGCTTTGGAGCAGCCGCGGCTAATGTTATCGCACACAGCCCCAGCCTGAGTGAGGCAGCGGGGCGAGACGAGCAGGAAGAAGCAGGGGAGGATGATGAACTGCTGCGGGACACTGCGTTGAGCTACTCCTCCTACATCAGGGCCACGGCCGGAGAAGAGGTACTGAGTCACGCATTTAACGCTACTATTAGTTGTTTCTAACTAGCCATCTTCTTGCTTGTGAAGTATTTTACGCATCATGAGGCAGCAGAGCTTGACTAGCGTGGTTGTTAGAAAACACTGCATTTCTTTATCCCTGTGTCGGACACCAGGTTAGATAATAAATAAATAGTATTTGACTTTGGGAAAGGACTAATTCAATCTAAGATCTAATTAAATAGCCCCAGTTTGTTCTAGGCTTTGCAGACAAATGTAGAGAACTTAGCATTAAAAGTGCACACCCATTCTATCAGTCCTCCAAATGATTCTCATTATTTACAGGCTTTTCATTCTCATTTCTTTACATCATTTTATAGTATTTTGAAAACAGGTAAAATAATAACAATATGATAGGAAAAAAGATTCACTTTCAGCTTCTTCTAACTCCCAAACCTCACTGAGTCTCAGTTCCTCCTGGTTGTAGTTGAATCTCTCCATATCTAAGGCCCTTGGAGAGATCCCTGTCCTCAACTGAGCAATTAAAGAAATTTGAATTCTTAAAGATTCTGTCATAAATACCTTGTAGTAGATCATTTATTTAGTTTATAGATTATCAATGATGCAAAAACACAATCCCCATCATACCTTGGCTCTGTGTGTTTTTGTGCTTACTAACTAGTGACATCACAAGGGTTGACATTAACTCAAAATGCATGATGCAAGGCTATTCATAAAGGCTAAATGAGCTAGCTGCCATGCTCTTTAGGAAGACAAAGGACTCTATTGAACTCTACTGGTTCTCCTAAAATTTTAAAATCACTTTATTCTTACTCAACCACTCAATTTTATGTGCTCCTAAACTAAGTCTCAAAGAGTTTGTATCTATAAAATATAATTTCTCTTCTAGGTCTTGTGTCTGGAGAAGAGTTTGGAAGAAATGCTGACAAGAGTAGACGAATTTGTTGGAATGCTGGATATGGTAAGCTGTAGTTGAATGTGTAAGAAGACCCATTACTGTGTATGCATATTTTACATTGTGTCATGTTTTTTTTTTCAGATTCGAAATGATACCTCCCAGATAGTTAATGAAAACCTACCTCAAATCCAACAGAAATCTGAAGAAATGAGACAAATATACAGGAAAATTGATAAATTAGAGGTATGTGTCAAAATGAACATGAAATTCTGCAATATCATTTGAAACTTTGGGTAATGGGCCAAATTAATCCAGTTCCACTACACTAGGGCTGCACAATTTTGGAAAATTGTGCGAAATGCTGTAACTATTCAAAATATTGTGATAAAGATATAATGTTTTTTTTTTAATGAAAGGCCATAACGTTATTGCTTTACAAGTCGGTCTTTGCAATACAATATTGTGATCAATAATATTGCAATAACAATACATTTCTGATATATTGTCCAGCCCTGTAATTCGTGTTCTCTAATAAAATAATATTATTTTAAGTGAATATGTAAAGGATTGTATATTTTGTCTTTTCTCTGTCATTTTTTTTGTTTTTGTCACAGGCCTTTGTGAAAATGGTGGGAGCCAATGTCAATGCAATGGAGGAGCAGGTCACACAGGCAGAGGGCGAGCTAGCAACGCTACCCAGTGCTTTCAAGAAAATTTTGCGTACTATGAATGTCCCAAGTTTTTTAAATGTAAGCTCTAAATCTTGTACTTGCACTAAAGTCAAAAGAATGAACATTTATTGCATTAAGATCTAGTGGGTTATTTAATTTCCTTCACAGAAACAGTCCAGCCCCAGAAGACCAGCAACACGGCAAGAGGTTCCCAGTGTTTTTCAAACTGACGAGTACTTCACGCCGCAGCCAGAGCAGTGACACACTACTAGATATAATACAAACCTGGAGTTTTTTTTTTTTACACCAGAGACCTGTTTATAGACTACATTTACTGCCATTCATTGTAAGAGGATTAGTTGGGACAGCAGCTTCAACAAAGCAATAGTACCCTCTCTGAACAGATCACTGGACATGAATAGCAAGAAAACACACTGATTGTTTTATGTTTTCTGCAGCAACAAACACTGAACTGTAGCCAATCTCAAAAAGTGCCTAATGCATCACATTTCTTTCTTTTGTTTGTTTTCACTGATTGTGTACAATGCACAAAAGAAGAGTCTTAGGGGAAAAAAAGGAGCAACTGAACAGGACTTGGTAAGGAAGGTACAGTAATAATTGTCAAGATTAAAGTATTTCAAGAACAAATAACCCAGCTTTTATATATTAAAAATGGAAAAAAAGACATTCGTATTACTATTTGTTAAAAACTGCACGGTGTTTTGGGTTAATGTATTTTTAATGCTTAATCTGTCACCCTCTGTGATATCAGTCTCTACGCAATACTTATTGTCTTCCATTTCAAAGTGTTCGCTGTGTCACTTTGTTTGCTGGTGTTTCTGGCCATCAATAACAGCAGTCTCCTTAATATGTAAGCATGTCTCATTTTTAAGCACACTGTATGAGCTGTCACTTTATCAAAAACACAGGCCAAGAATTAAGCAGTTTTTTTTTGTTTGTTTTGTTTTTTTTTGTTTTTTTTTCAGTATCCAAAAAAAATTGGAAGACAAGTGTACCTTAGAGATATTTTATACTGTGGATTAAATGTGGCCCTAAATCAATAATGAACAACACTGTTGAGATTCATGTTTGATGTATTATTTGCCAAAATATTTTAGTATCTGGCTAATTTTGTTCACGTTTTTTAAAATAATCATTAAATATATTTCTGAAAAAGCTGTATTTCTTTTACGAGCTAAAGAGACTCGAGAACAACTTAACCCTGCAAACACATCATGGACTGACGTGTCTCTTACCTGGTGATCTGGTTACCTCTTGATCTGGTGAAGTAAATATTACTGTGTCAGTGTCTGCCCTGCAAAGTGTCATTACATTATTATTGAAGCATATAGTGCGCTTAGTGCACTGTGCCTGGGGTTATTTGCTTTAATTTTTAAGTACAATAAAAAATATTTGAGGCTATACACTAATGATTTGTAGGCTATATATTTACAATAAAAGTTACATAATGTTAATCAAGACTAGCTTGTACCAAGAAGAAAGGAAAACAAATTGACTAAATTGTGAATACTAATAGAAAAGATGGGGCATAGCTGTAAATCCTGCATTTTACGCCCTCTGATTGAAGCACTTTGCTGAAAAACATTTGGAAATTGGAGGGAGATGTTGCTGCAGCAGCTCCAGTAATGCCTAAAACAAGGCAATAAACTCTCCTCTTATTGGCTATTTCACACTGACGTCATTGGGTTGGTCATAATTGTGAGGCAGCGGGAATCCCACCAGGCTCTAGCATTCGGCTTGATTTGGCTCCACGCTGGATCGCCCTCGCCTTGAAAAGTGGGATAAAACGGTAAAGGAGTGTCTTGTGTTTAACGCAACTCAAATATTGTATTATTATTAGATGCTCCAACGTAGCTTTGCTGAGATAGAATACCAAATAAAGCCGCATTTCCGGGCAAAAAGCTCACGGTATGAGAGAAGTCATGGCGGTGATAGGCTCCTCTTGACTTGAGAAATGGTTAAAGTTTTGGGATGCTTTTGCGGCTGTTTTTGCAATACTAGTATTTCAGGACTAGTCTTGATTAATTTGGTTTTACGTCTGATAGTCCTGTGCTAAACCAGTAGACGCCATGTGAATACACCCCATATAAATATACGCCCTACTGTTGCAGACCAGTAGCATTGCCTTTAAGAGCTAAAATGGTCAAGTAGCACTATCACATTCTATTTCTGTAAAAGTCTAGTGTTTCTCGGCTGCACAGTTGCACTTTGTGAAATCTTAACTACTTTTCAAACTCCTTTCCTCCTTTGGCACTGAAAAGTTAGTACACACGTCAGTCTATTATTGTATGCTTTTGTTATTCTTTTATCTGGCATAACGTGGGTTTTCTCATTCACAGATTCAACGATTAAGACATGGCCGAGAAAGAAATATGGCAGAAAATAGGAGAGGGCTTTGTACAGGCATACTATGAACAGTTTGACAACACTGATAGAAGTACTCTTGGTCTTCTTTATGTAAGTTTGATCCTTTTAATTTACAGTTTAGCATTGGATGAATTCATATTTTAAAAGTTGTACTACTTATTAAATGATTTTTTTGTTTCTTTAGGCTGATGCAGCTTGTCTTACATGGGAAGGACAGCCTTTTCATGGGCGAGAAGCCATTTCTGGGAAACTAATGGTAAGTTACCTGTTTTATTATGAGCCGTGTGCATTGGAGACACAAATTATGCTAGTTTATGCATCAAATAAGTTGTGTGCATTTGTTTGTTCTTGTTCTTGCAATATTTAAATTGTCATATACATTTTTTCATTGATTCACAGAGTTTGCCTTTCAAGCGGATTAAGCACATCATCACAGAACAAGACTTTCAACCCACAATAGACAGTTGTATTCTTATCATGGTGTTTGGGCAGCTACAGGTCAGCTACCATCTTTTCCCACTTTTTATACAAATAATTATCTTTTGCATTTATCTGTATACTCTTTATTCAACAGGCTGATGATGATCCTCCTATGGGCTTTCACCAAGTGTTCATGCTGAAGTCTGCGCAGAACTGTGCTTGGGCATGCACAAACGATGTGTTCCGGTTGGGAATACATAACATTCCAGTTTAGCCATTTTGAATTTACTTGTTCATGGATTTCCATTTTTCACTACACCTTAGTTTTCAATGATACAATAGGTTCAGCTGATCATTTGTCACAAAACAATAAACTGATAAGTAGTCTTAATTGTGGTGTTTCTTTTTCTTGACTACGTTATGTTGTATGCCTGTATCTGACCTGTATGATTAAAAGAACAAGCTAAATTTTTTTGGCGGGAGGATAAGAAATGGGTTACTGCTTAGATATAAGCTATGCACAATTTCAGGAAATAAGACAACGTGGTTTTGTAAATGGCTTACTGTGAATGTCCTGTAGGGGGCGTAATGTTCGTGTCATTGAAGTGACTAAATTGAGTAAGGTAGACAGAAGGAGGGTTATGGAACAACAATGTAACAACTTATTCCAGTTATTCATATGACATTGAGGCCAGGAAGCCCTCTTAGAAAATGGCCCTACTAAATATAAACCAACAGTCTGGCCCCTGTGCAGAGACGGTAAGCAGTTTTAACATGGTAATGGCTAATGCTAGTTGTAAGCTAGCGGTAATGTACACTCGCTAAGGTTAAATTTATTTACAAGGAGACGTCTCTTGTCTTTTTTAATGCTTTCCTAAACACATTGTCGTGGTTATTATAGCTTAATTTAATATATTGTTACAGGCTGTCGACAAATTCTGTCTTGGCTTGTTTTCTGCTTTAACCAAAGATAGTTGCAGTGATATGAGGCAGATTCAACACTTACAAACTATTAAAATAGTACAAAATACTATACAATAATACTACAAAATTCATAGAAACGCCAAATTAATACAGTTTATAAATTAATACAACTACAAGGCAGCGTGATCTTTGTTGTGGATGTTACAAAATTACGCGCAAGCGCAGTTTTACTGTTGTCAAAATTAAACTGTGAAAGCCAGGTTTCTTTTACGACGGAAACAATGTAAATATCTGTCTTTTTAATAGAATGGCTTCAAGGACAAAGAGCCAGATTACCAGAATGGTTCAAAAGTAGAGGATGAACCTCTGCTTCAAGAAAACCCCAGACGGTTTGTCATTTTCCCCATACATTACCCTGAGATCTGGAAGATGTACAAGCAGGCTCAGGCCTCCTTCTGGACAGTAGAGGAGGTGGGTCTGGTCATCTCTTTCATTGGGGTTTACCACATGAATTTTATGGAAAACACAAACCAAAAATAGGCTATTGCATTTGATTTCATTGTCAGTTTTTGATGTTTTCTCTAAGGTTGACTTATCCAAAGACCTGGAACACTGGGATCGTTTAAAACCTGAAGAGAAACACTTCATATCCCATGTGTTAGCCTTCTTTGCTGCCAGTGATGGTATTGTTAATGAGAACCTGGTGAGCTTTTTAACTACATTGTAGTAGGTTAAACATAATAAACATATGAGTCTTTTTAACCGTTTTCTTGCTTTAGTCACACTTTAGCTCTGCATTATTAATTCTGAGCTCTTGGTTTTATTGAACACCATTACTACCAACCCTCAAAACATATTTAGAGGAACTTGTGTCTTTTGACAGGTGCAGAGGTTCTGTCAGGAAGTACAGGTCCCTGAAGCACGCTCTTTCTACAGCTTTCAGATCCTTATAGAGACAGTTCACTCAGAGATGTACAGTATGCTCATCAACACTTATATCCAAGACCTGAAGGAGAGGTTAGTCCATTCATACTCAGATCTTTTCGACCCTATCTGTATTTTTATGTGTGCCATTCTGAATTGATTAACTTGCATGGAAGTGCAGTATCAAGCCTGTATGCCTCATTTCATAAAGATGTGCAACAGTACAAAATGCACCTGTTCAGGATAAGTCTAATTCACCACAGTGGTAATTGCCGTTTCAACTGTTGATGTGTCTTAATGATAAGACAATAGGTTTTTACTGCACTATTGTTTCACATAGATAGATTAAAATGTAATGTATCATGCAGTAGTTTATACTTTATTATTTTTTGTGTAAATGTTGGTGTACATTATATGTATGTTATATACATTATAATGATATGATAAACAATAATCATTTATTATTGTATTTCAGGGATAATTTATTTAATGCCATGCAAACAATGCCTTGTGTGAAACAAAAAGCAGACTGGGCTCTTCAGTGGATCAATGACAGAAAATCAACATTTGGTAAGAAAGTCAACATTTAATTAGAAACTATAGCCTATGAAAGCAACCAACAGGTACAGTTTAACTCTTCTTTTCTATTCTAAGGTGAACGAATTGTGGCATTTGCAGCAGTAGAGGGAATTTTCTTCTCTGGATCTTTTGCTGCAATATATTGGCTAAAAAAGAGAGGTTTAATGCCTGGTCTTACTTACTCCAATGAACTGATTAGCAGAGATGAGGTCAGAGTTCTAATGTTTAAATTTATTCTTATTTACAATTATGTGTGGATGCACTGGCATTTTATGAATTATGTAACTTAAAAATAATAATTATTAAATGTTTATGTTTACAGGGTTTGCACTGTAATTTTGCCTGCCTGCTCTTTAGTTACCTGATAAAAAAGCCATCAGAAGACAGAGTGAAAGATATCATAACCAAAGCGGTTAGCATTGAGCAGGTGAGACAAAGTTGAATGGAATATTTTCCACCATTATTGGTTGTATTAATCGTCAGTGTTGTGTCAGTTTTACACCACAAACATTATTTTCAGAATGATATAACTGACAACACACTGGTATGATTTAAGACACTTCCAACACACTGATAATGGTTTCTTTTATTCATTGTATCATGAATTTAGTCATACAATTTCAATTGTATATTAATAAATCCTGCCCGTTGTGTTGTAGGAGTTTTTAACTGAAGCTTTGCCAGTGGATCTAATTGGAATAAACTGCTCTTTGATGAAGCAGTACATTGAGTTTGTAGCTGACCGTCTTCTTACAGATCTCGGAAATGACAAGGTAACTTATTTACTGAATCATTAACACCAGGTGAATTAACTGGTCTGTTCTATATTTGGTTAATTTATCTTAGCAAAACTTTAACACATTTTTTTATTTAAGGTTTACAATGCTGAGAATCCGTTTGACTTCATGGAGTCCATTTCATTAGAAGGAAAAACCAACTTCTTTGAAAAACGGGTGGGAGAGTATCAGAGACTTGGTGTGATGTCGAGCCGAGTGGACAGTGAATTCACTCTTGACGCTGACTTTTAAGACTCATTTTAGGCTGCTACATGTTTGTTACATATTTATTTATTTTGATAATTCTGTTTGTTTGTGGTCTTGACGGTTGAAATGTCATGAGAAGGCTAATGCTAACATTTAATTAAATTAAAAAAATGCAGGTTACAGTAATTATATTTATATATAGTCAAGCCCAAAATTATTTATACTGCTGGCAAATTTACTTTTATTTAATCAGCAAGTCTTTTCTTGTTTGGAAATGACACAGGCATCTTCCAGAAGTTAATAAGACGATGTACAATGATGTACGATGTACAAAATAAATATTTCTTAGCTTTTATTTACATTTAAACAAAAAGTGGCATGTCCAAAATTATTCATACCCTTTGTAAACTGTCACAGTCTTTGGGCAAAACCAAAGTTCTATACCATTCCAAATCGTCCGAGCTGTTCCAAAGCATCCTAATTACCCTGATTCATTGGGAAAAGCTGTTTTAATCAACTCAACAGGTGAAAAACAGCAGATCTCTGCAGTTGGTTTGTGGACAGTCATTGCTGAGACAAAGGAGGTCAGTGAAGACTTGCGGATGCGCATTGTGGCTGCTCTCAAGTCAGGAAAGGGCTATAAGGTCATATCTAAATGTTTTTTCAGTTACAGTGGCTTCAGTGCAATGTATTATTAAAAAATACAAGACGTTCCACACTGTAGAAAATCTCAAAGGATGTGGTCGGAAGCCAAAAGTGACACCTGTGCTGAACAAGAGGATAGTGAGAGGTGAAAATGAACCTAAGGATCACCATCAAGGCCATCCTGGTGAATCTGGGCTCTGCTGGAGGCAACGTCTCAAGGTAGACTCCAACGGACACTGCACACTGCTGGGTTCCACGAACCAAAAAGGATGCCACTTCTCCAGATAAAGCACACAAACGCCAGCTTGGCCTTTGCAAATGCTCATCTGGGCAAAGACTTATGTTCTTCGGTTTTATGGTCAATGAAACAAAAATTTAATTGTTTGGCCACAATGATGTATCCTTCATTTAGCGTAAAAAGGAGAAGCCGCGACCCGGCCCCAGATAAGCGGTAGAAGATGGATGGATGGATGGATGGATGGAGGAGAAGCCTTAAACCCTAAGAACACCATCTACACTGACAAACGTGGTGGGAACCTAATGCTTTGCAGGTGTTTTTTCAGCCAATGGACCAGGGAATCACTGTAAACGGCCCAATGAAAAAAGAACAATACATTCATTATTATAATTATTAATTAAAATAAATTTGGAAATGCTAGTTTTTCCTCAACAATGCCTCTGGTACATTGTCTTATTAACTTCTGGAAAACACCTGTGTCATTTTCAATCAAGAAAAAACACTGCGGTTGAATAAAAAAAACTCAAAATTTGAATAATTTCGACTTGACTGTACATTCACAGTATTTTCAGTAGTCACACATTTTTCTTAAAAAGACATTCCACTTGCGTCCATGGTGTTGTACAAGCAACATATTAAATCAGAAGTAATTTTATTTATTTATATTCTGCTGTGTTCACGCTTAAGTCAGTATTGTATACTTTTTCACAGGCCAGCTGACAGATGTAAGGGGGCCTGAGAAAACTTAGACATAACTGTGAAATATATGACCAAACCAAAAGAACGCTTAATTCTGAGCTCCTCCTGTCCAATGGCCCACTCTTGTTTATTTCATAACATTGATGACAATAATGTAAGTAACTCTAACTTAGAAACGGTTGAAGTGAGTTTTAATAAAGATGCCAATAAGGATTACTAGGAAATATTATTGGGTAATATGTCGTTTTTAATTACAACACAAAAGTATGGCCATGCTCTAGAAGTAAATAGAGGCTGCATCCTTTTCCATCCCTGACAGAGACAGACTGGATTAGCCACTCCTCCGTTAGCATTAGCATATCGGTGATGAGAGAGCTAAGAGCTAGTGTCGCGATTTGGAAACATGGCAGGGGACCTTCGCGGTTTTGCGCTGGAAAAGGCCGAGTTGCTTTCAAGTCGTTTAAAGGATCTGCTTACTTCCGGAGAAGGCTATGTTCGGACACATTTCGGAGTAGACCTGGGTCTCAGAGCCGAACTGTACCCTCCGTGGGTGATCCTGTCCACGGCCGCCGCAGGGCTCCTGCTGCTGCTGCTCGCTGTGTCCTGCGCCGCTTTCTGCAGCGGACTGCTCGGTGGGAAAAAGAGGCGATCCCTGGTTACAACACTGAGTAGCACGGAACCCGACAAGGGCCTTCTGTCGAAAAATAATGCTAAGACAGAGGAGTTGAAGAAGAAAAACAAAAAGAAGATCGCTGAAAAGGTACCACAGACAGCGGGACAATCACATGAATCACTGCAGATCAAAGGGAACGAGCGCATCCTTCAGCAGTCTGTAGCCTATAAACAACACCGCCCTGCGCACTGCAATCTCTAAAATATTCTCGATTTTTAGGGATTTAGCTTATTTGAATCGTAATCATAGTAGATATCTAATATTTAGCATTATTTTTATTATTTGAAAGGGCTGAGCAATTATCTCGAGACAGTTAAGTGGCGCACTTCCAAAACAACCAACAAACGTGCTTCAGTGTACCGCGGTGTTTACAAGAGACGCCAGCTCTATGTGGTTAACACGCAATTAAGAACACGCACGGCTAATAATTAGATCAATCCCATTAGAAGGCTATCATAGAACAATACAATAAAACTGAGGTGTCTTTTATTCTATATTTTGTTGTTTTATGCCGTTAAAAGAGCACTGCAGCCAATTGCCAAAGCAGGTAGCATCTTAGAGTTAACCTAATGTTGGAAAGTAATATAGTTTTTTAATGGTCAAAATTACAACAATGGCCAAATAATTATCTCTCAGTATGTGTTTATGTTACAATTTTCCCCAAGAAGAATCAGTCCAATGGACAACCAGTGTCTGTAGCTCAAGAAGAAGTTCAAGCAACGGAGAAGCTGTCTCCCAGGATTAAAGCAGAGAAGGTATAACTGAACTGAATAAAAAGCACTGATCATATTTATACCATAAATGGGTTTATAATTACAATGATGTGTTTTGTTTCATAGGTTAATGAGGTCCAGGCCCCTGCTCAAGTGAAGAAGAACAAGAAGAAAACCAAGCCAGATGTGAAACCAGCCCACCAGGCATCTACAACTGAAGGGAGGGAGCCAGACGATGGTAGAGCCATATCTTCTTAAGTCATTGTTTGCAGTATTTATGTTGAGCTATCATTGTAAATCTGTCCATGTGCGTTCACCAGGCGCATGGGAGACCAAAGTGAGTAACCGAGAGAAGAGGCAGCAGCGCAAGAAAGAGAGGGGCCCTGACGACTCTGGGAGCCCAGGAGGTGAGGTCCCTAAGATGTATTCAGAGGGACCAGGTGTCAAGACATCCAAGAAGAACAAAGGAAACCATGGTGTGTAGAATACATGTACACTGCAAGGGGGTTAACATAGACTTTGTGAAAAATCTAGTATCATCTCTATTTCAGACTCCCATCCTTCAAGATCTTCTGCCAAGAGTGATGCAAGTGGAGCTGGTGAGATGTAGATGTAATTACTAAATAGCAAAACAGTTTCCCTGTTTCTAGCTGCTTTGGCATGCACCAACGGTCTCTTTATGATTTCATAGTCTTGGAACACTTCAGAGTTGTCCAGCTTCTCACTTGCAGCAAAAGGCCTTGTATACACGCTAATAAATTATTAGACCAAAGGGGTGGTCTTACATTGAGGAATTTTACAGCAGTAAAATATTATTATGTTATACCATTAACCATTTTTGAAAGTCAGTATTCAAGTAAAGTGTGTACTTTTAAGACACACTTTACTTTAGTGCTACCTTTCTTACTTTTTCCATCTTGAGCATCAACCAGTTGGTGCGAGGAGGCTTCAAGTGGAGGATGGACAGATATGTCTTTGAAGATGTCCAGTCAAACGGGGCCAACGGAGGGTCCAAAGTGGAGTCCCATTCCTACCTCTCAGCCCTGGACACAGAAAACCCAAGGTAGCAACAATAGCTTAACTTATCTAAATATGTTCTGAGTCTGTACAAGGAAGGACAGTCGTTTTTGTTGGCTGTAGTGTTTGCAGCAAATCTAGGAAAAAAATGATGTTATAAGACTTATAAAAAAAACTTTTACGGTAAGTTCTCTATCGATGGTACATTTGAACTGCTTTAGTCTTACTAATATTGTGTCTGTGTTCTCTTAAAAGCAGCATGGAGCGGAATTGACAGCAGAATTAATAATGACCTCAGTCCAGTGTCCTTCTCTTTGCTGAGGCTAAGCGCAACAGGTAGATAATCAGACTCACCTGAATACTTTTTATGCTCAGTACAGTGCAGTTTGTACTAATGACTGGGCTTTATGTGTTTCATTTGCTTAGAGCCAGTCGCAAATTCAATTGAGCTGCAGTGGACAAATCAAAAAGATGCTGACGACGAATGGTCTGGATTCAGTAAGTCTAAAGTGAAGTCACAAAACATCTCAACAGTACAACAAAACCAACAATCACCATAAATATTTTAATTGGGATTTCTAGATGGGATCGCTACAGCGGACCCTAGCTCTGACTGGAACGCCCCGGCAGAGCACTGGGGTAACTATGAAGAGCCGCCTGTGTTGTTAAAAGCAGCTTTTCCAGTAAAGGAACAACCAGGTATCAACAAGGTATCACTGAAACGCTTGAACTAAGGAAGTATAGTATGTAATTTCTGTGTTTAGAAAGAGCACCACTGTCTTTATTGTTCTTTTACATGGGGATGTTGTTTCTAATTTGAAACTGCTTTGTTGTTCGGTAGCTGTCAGAGGATGAGAAAGACAGTGAGGATCCCTCTGAGGGAGCAGCAAAATCCAAAAGGAGGAGGAGAAAGAAGAAAAAAACAGAAGAAGAGACTTTGTCCACATCTCAGGCAAGTCACCATCATCACGTTGCAGCTGTTTTCCAAGATTCATATCAATGGAAATGTCAGTGTTGTGCTACAGCTTTGTTTTACTTTTTAGATGGTGAGAACACCCCTGATCAAACGCCAAGAGCTTCTTGTACAGGCTTCTCACAAATCTAACATATCTACTCAGAGTATGTTTCAAATGTTAAATTGTGCCAGTTTTATATTATTTGTATTGTACATATTTCTCAATGCTCTCAATCTGAATCTGTCTGTAGAGAAGCATGAGGAGACGATGGAGCCTCCGAAGCCCACACAGAAGAAGAAAGTTCAAAGAGAAACATAAAATTTCTAAACAGCTGCACAAACAGCTTATGCAATTGATTGTTTTACATGCAATAATGACCAGGTTTAAACATAACACTTTATCACAGCAAACAAAACAAGCAGTGGACAATAACTGCTTGGCTAAATATCTTAACAAACTGTGGTGGTCCTATGGACTCAGCTCTTAACAAATTTGCACTATTTGCTACACTCTCAAGAAGTGATGTTTCAGGAGAGGGTTTCTACATTGTTTTATCAAGTGCTTTGTCAGTTTCTTAGCCCCAAAAGAAGGAAATGGGTTTTGTTTTAGTATTTAAATGTAGTGTTTTTTTGACCCACCTGTTTGTTCCCATGCTACTAACCCATATCAAAAACAGCACTACCGAAAATGCAAAAGAGTTAGTGCATCTTAAATCGATAAAAGTATCTCTTTGCATTTGTACTTTTAGTTACTTGAGCTGCTCATAATTTTATTCATCCTTAAGGCATCACAGTGGAAATGAGAATAAACATTAGGGATATCAGCAGTAACAATATTCCTCACCTCATTTGTTTTCAATCATTGCCTTGTTTATTTTGCTTCTTAATGAAAATTGGCAGCTGTTAAGTTACAATGATGACGTTCTATTTCAGTGAATGAAACCGATCACAACTAAAGACAACTTTGCTTTGACAGACGTTAAAAATAGTAGTTACTGATATGAACCACCAGGGGGCACTGTAATGTTGAAGTTGAAGTACAGTAGCACTAATACATACTCCTTGTTCCATCGACTTAGATCATTCTTGACGGTTTACATTTTTTAAACCAGTGAATATGCATTGTTTTGCGCTCCTCTTAATGATTTTTAAATAGTTTCTTCCAATATTGTACTAGAAAAAGCCATGCCGTGTGTACAGATTGTAAGGGCTTTTTCCACTTTTGTGATTACACTGTGCAAAAAGCTGTTACGCGTTTCTTTTGATGTCAATGAAATGTTTGTTTTGCTGAATGTGAAATGTGTACATTTTTGAAACCTTTATTATATAAAGACATTTTGGAAAGAATTTGAAAAGATTTAAAGACTGATATGGAGCAGGTTAAAACAACAGCAGCATTTTCAAGAGGAATTAAGTTAATTTGCCTTGATTCAAACTTGTAGAAAGTGCATCTGATCTTTTTATATACATATAATTAGTTTACATCCAACTGCAAGTTTTGATGTCAAACTGATTTTATTTGCATGACTTCAATAATAGTAACAGTGAACATCTACTGTCATAGCTTTTTTAGAAAAAGGTTTTGTGTGGGCGTCCAGTTCAGCAGATTTTACCACAGCTATGTTTTTGGTAGGCCTTAGTGCTGTCTGCTTTTAAATGACTGGTGGTGGTACGTGACCTTTGCCCCTAGTTGTCGTTCGGCCTGATGAGTAGCAAAGTAATACGTTGACGTGGCTTCGAGGCCCTTTAATGGTCTGTTTTTACTTAAGATTATTCAGGCTATGTATTTATATAATACTTGTCTTGGAAAATGGTTTTGTCAATGATCAAATGGCATTTTTAATGTTTGTTTGGTAACAATAAAATAAAAATGTAGTGCTTGGATCTCATCCTTTGCCAGTGATATTTAAATTGTAAATGGTGTGCATTAATATAGCACTTTTTTTGTACCCTTCTCAGGCACCCAAAGCACTTTACATCATGCTTCCATTTGCACACATTCACGCCTGGGGGCCTCTACAGTCACACATTCATACACCAGAGCCGTGGCACTGGAGGCAAGGTGGGTTAAGTGTCTTGCCCTAGAGCACATATTGTCCTGAACCGCCAACCTTCAGGTTATAGGACTGCCGCTCTACCACTGAGCCCCTGCAAACCGCACATAACTAGTAACTAATTAGTTAAACATAATCAACTTTGCAACTAATTCAGTAATGGATCATACCTATTCTATAATTAATAATGTAATATATTTATATTTAGTTTTGTATATATTAAACTGACAAAACCCTGCAATTTCTAATCTTTTCTCAGTTCCAAATATTGTATTTTATTTTATTTTTTAAACAGACAATGCCATCTGAATGTATTTTGCAGTTTTTCTTCTTTGCTGAAATGTACAAAGACGTTTATGCATAGATGACTCAAATAAATACACTGTAAAAATGGACACTGATTAGGACAACATGCAATAGGTAGGTGAGTCCTCTGATAGGGCCTTGTTGCGTCGACCAAACCGAGGCCAGTCAATGTGGTGGTGCAGTCTCGTGGCGTTCTTCACAGGGGGTTGACCTTCTTTGCTCCATTCCTTTATCTCCCGGTTCATTTGGGATTTAACAGCTTTTAATCTCCCGCCTTCTCTGACTCACTGTTCATTCACGTTTTCAACAGGGAGATGCCACTTTGTATTCATCCCTCTGTGCTCATGGATGGAATGGCTTGCTTTTGTTTTGGAAAAGCCATTTTAGTCATGAAGGTCACCCATTAATGGATTGTACTGCAACCGCCCAAAGCCCTTCTATGAAAA
Organism: Neodontobutis hainanensis; assembly: GCA_024349245.1. Taxonomy (NCBI): domain Eukaryota; kingdom Metazoa; phylum Chordata; class Actinopteri; order Gobiiformes; family Odontobutidae; genus Neodontobutis; species Neodontobutis hainanensis. The sequence continues at coordinate 44,025 of JALDNG010000148.1, read as the reverse complement.
TCGTTTGACAATACTATCTATCTGAAGTTTCTGTGCCCAAAATGTGTCCTAATATTCATAAATAAATCTCTGAAATGTTGGGATTTCCTTGTTGTAAACTATTTTAGGATCTAGCATCTGTCACTTATATAGTTTTAAAGGAAAAGCGTGTGCGATTCTCCTCATTTATGTGGGTGGATGTAAACAGGTATAAGTATGACCCTACTTAGATTGGAGTCACAGCAGAGGAAGAAAATCCCTTGTTATTATGCAGTTCACCCACCAGAGCTTAGAGCTGTGGTCCCATCTGTCAGACTCCACTGTGCATGTCAGACAGGCAACACACTGATAAACATGTCGAAGAAAAATATCGTAACATGTCAGTATGTTGCTATGTTCTTTGTAGAAACCATGCATCAGTGAAAGGTTTTTAAAGTTTAAAGCTACAGCTAAAGGATGAAAAAGACAGTAAATTGTCAAAATCAGCCATCACTGATGATCACAATAGGATTGATTAGCAATAGGCCTATGCTACAGCCACTGACACATTGGGTAGCCTACTTATTTAATTAAGATAAATGTTTGCACACATGACCCAGTGTTTTAGATTTAATTTAGTTTTTAATTCTGTTAATTCCGTTCTAACAAGAGGTCATTAAAAAGAGTGGTATAAGGTAGAAAGTTAACATAATTTTTTTGTATTAAAGCAACACAAAATGAAATCACATAAATATAGTGAGTTTGGCCTACATCCTAAAGTTACACAGTGTTGCTTTAATAAATGCAGTCTTGCAGGGGGCTCTCTGACATCACTGACCCATATTTTGATAGACTCCCCGTTTGTTAACATTGTATCCAGTGGCATCCAAGTGTAACTTCAACATAAATAAATCATCTGACATGATCCAGCCTAAACCCTGGTTACGAGGCATTTTGCATCCATCACCGTCCATTGGTCCAGATCCGCCTGGTCACGTGACCCGGGATGAGCCAGATTAGGCTCAGTGTTCGAGGAGTCCACCACTTTGCCGAAACAACATCGGTTAAATGAGCCTCATCTAGCGCCAAGGACACCTGCAAACTCGTGTTTTTACGACGCTGTAGCCTTGTATTAACTCGATTCCAGTAGCATTCATGAAATAGGTGAGGCTTTCTTCAGTATTCATGATGTTTTCGCCGTGGGACCGGTGGTACTCGACGAGCTGCTGCCTCTGCTGCCATGTACGGACGGGCACCATTATCCTCGGAATATGGTACATGGTGAGTGGCATTTGTTTTATGCCAACCTGAAATGATTAAATACGTGAAAAGAGTAAAGAGAAATGTGTGTGTCATATATGTGATATATTTGTGTTGTGTTTTAGAGCTAGACTTACTGTGATGCCTGTTTTTTTTTCCTCACAATGATTGTGACTACGAATGTACTTCAACGCGTTATTAGCCTCTAATGTGTTATTACAAACATTTACTACTACACTTTTTATTCAGTTTAATCTAATTAAATATATAACACAATAATATATTATGTATTTATGTCTAAAAATATTCAGTTTCCATTTTAACACCATCTAAACCCATTATATGATCATTATAGGCTATAACACCTACACAAATAGTAGCCACAATTGGAAACCATTATAAAGTTATGTCCTACATACTGAATTTTGGCTAAAAATAGCAGTTGCTTCTGTTTCTGTGCTCAGGATAACCTGAAGTTTTAAACATAGTTCATTAAGCCTAGTAAATCCTTGACCTTCAGTGAGAGCTATCCCCCCTCTGCTTTTCCACAACTTAATGAATCAGTCAATGCAAAGTATCTTAATGTTCTTCTCATTAAGTTAATACAATAATTTAAAGCTCTCAAAAACCCGACTGTAAACCTGGCCCAATGTCTCACCAACCTTACCAATGATCAACCTTTATAGTGCAGGTAAGGGTGTCTTTCATTGTTGTTGATGTTTTATGTCTTACAGCTCATCAACGCTGTGGTCTTACTCATCTTATTGTCAGCTCTCAATGACCCAGTGCAGTATCGTTACCACTTGACCAGCTCTGAGCTGGGTACTGACATAGACGTCATGGACGACGCAAGTGAGTCCAACTTTCTCAGTCTCTCATTGTATTGTAACTGTGTTGGTCTAATATTTTACATTATTGACCCACTGTATTGTCAGTTATACATTTCACCGATGCCTTGAAATGTAAAGGCTAGATAAGACCGTGAAATTGCTTTAATTTGAATTTTATTTAAGGACATAAAAATCTGGCATTTAATATATTTGTTAGTCTGTCTTCAGTGTCAAGATATTACAATACAACAATACCATTTTCAACTCATAAGACAAAAATTACCAATCAAATGAACTGGGGGCGTTTTCTCTGCACATAAATTCAGATACTGTGCTCAAACGTTGTGACAGAACGGCTGAAACATGTCTTAAGTTTGCACCGTGCCTTTGTGCAGACTGCTGCTCTCAGCACAGACAAAGCTGAGTAGGCTAGTGCTTACAGGGAAACATCTGACTGCATGTGCTTCCCCTCGAGCCGCTATCGTCATCACAGAGCACGCCTGTCACTGGCTCGCCTGATTAAAAACTGTTCTAAATCTCTGTCAGATTAAATCGTTCATCTTGAATGCCCCCGTCCCCTGTGTTTGCTGCTGGCTCTGATTGTGCATGATTTGTGCTGAAGTGCACGTAAGCATTTGTTTATAGTAATAAGACAAGAGTACTTTTACTAACTGTTAACGCCGTACAGTGGTGTTATCATCACTGTAGTGTCTGGGTAAGTCAACAGCCACAATAATGATTTTTTTTTATAAAGAGCTGCCTCTGCCCAGTCTTGTAGCTGGTCTTTAACTGTACACTGTATTATATCAGTAATGTTTTGATGACAGTGTGTCCCTGGCAGCTCTTTCACAGACAAGTGTCCTAGCGGTCACAGCTGTAATGTAAATATGAGAGGCGTTACATTTAGCCATAGTCTTGCATAACAATTACCGAGTGCTAAAAATATTTAATGGGGTTACTCAAGGTGCTTTGTCGTATAAAATCCTTGTTCTTTGGTTTTATGTCTATCCCATAAAAATGTTACATTCATATACGTGATTTATAGTTGTGCCTTCTTTCTTCAGATATCTGCATAGCAACTGCTATATCCCTCCTCATGATCCTGATATGTGGCATGGCAACCTATGGCGCTTACAAGGTATACACTTAAACTATTAGTTTAATACAACTGTCCCAAAACTGGCTTCTGACATTATTTAATTTTGTTCCTTATAGCAACATGCTGCTTGGATCATCCCATTCTTCTGCTACCAAATCTTTGACTTTGCCCTTAACACACTGGTAGCCATTAGTGTTGTGGTCTATCCCAATACTGTGCAGGACTACCTTCAGCAGTTGGTGAGGGTTTTACTTCAACTTCTGAGGAAATAAGTTTGTTTGGGCAGCTCCTTTGTAATACGTCATAACATTCAGAGGCCCGTATCTTATAAAAAACAGAGATTAAGAGGACTATTTTTATTCATTTCAACTCTGTTTACCTAATTTAATTTAATTCTCGTTATTTCATCTACTTTTAGCCGGGGACATTCCCTTACAAAGAGGACATCATGTCCACCAACAACATGTGCCTAGTTTTTGCAGTCCTTCTTTTCATTGGCTGCATCCTCTCATTTAAGGTAAGCTCGCATTTGCAGAGTTCCTTTTGTAATTAGAAATCATGCAATGGAAAATAGAAAAACTCTGATTGGCCAAACATATCGACATTTATTTTCATAGAATAAAATTAATATTAACATACTCACTCTTTATAGATTCATTTAGCCATATGGCCTGGGTAATCTTGTGAACTTTTGCCATTGTCAGTGTTCTTCATGAGCTTATCATACAGCCACAGAGCAGCAGGAAACCAACTCCTGTCAGGCTATTTTCCTCCTTAATGCATGGATGACTCTGCCAGCGCAGCTCTGCTCCGGGGCTGGGAGAAGAGATGGGACACAAAGTTACAGTCATCTGTACAATCAAATCTAGTTGTTTCTCTTTTGACCTCAAATGGGAAATGTTCTTGGACAGATATCAGAGGCCACTGGAAGATGACTGTACTTTGAAGCAGTAGCAGTAGTATAAATAACATGTCTTAGAGAACCTTAAGTATAGTGGGGAAAAAAGGGAAAGGAAAATTACTGTTTTATTAATCTAATCTTAATTGCAAATTTATGATCTAAAGTCTCAATCCATTCAAGCATAGCCTGAATCAAGTGACAACAAGTCTCATTCATGATTCAATTTACAATGTACATCAATTAATGAATAACTAATTAAAATAAAATCAACTGAGATGTTTTAATTCATTTTCTTAATCCAACTTATAAATCCAGGAGGACGATAATAAAAGTACATAAACGATATTAAGTGAAAGAGGTAGACAGCATGTTCCACGTCAGGTTTTGTTGACCTCAGCTCAGAGTTGATATTGTGCCGTGGAGGTCAACTCAGCTGCTGTGATTGGCTCTGCTTGGTTGGTTGCTTTTACTGCAGGCAGAGGCACAGACTCAGCAGGCTCCTCACACACAACCACAATGACCCTCCTGTTCATCTGCCAAGTCAGGCAAACTTAGACCTTCTCTGGCTTCCTGGAGCAAAACAGGCCAGATGAGATGCCTTGACTAAATTCCTAATTAAAAACTGGAATAGTCCAGAAACATCTAAATAAAGGAAATGTCAAAGCCTTTATGAAGTACTTGTTTGAATGATGTCCGCTGTAAGCATGTCTGACATTGATAAATGGAAAGATTCACAACAGGCGACTTCAGTAATAAAGAAAAGTGGTGGCAGTGTTGCTAAGGTCACTGCATGTCCTTTGTGGTCCCTTCTTGAAACAGGCCTACCTGATTGGCTGCGTGTGGAACTGCTACAGATACGTGAGCGGCAGAGGAACCACAGAGGTCCTGGTTTATGTCACTACCAACGACACAACGGTACGTCCTGCCCTCAACAGCAGCTCCTTGAACTTACCAACACCTCATTCGTCTTCTGCTTTAGACACATTTAACTTGTACAATATGTTTCCATGTTATTGCAGTACGCTGAGTTAATACCACTAAATGTACACGGTAAGGTCTTAGAGTAAATTCAAGTCAAAGTACATAGAGCAGCAGTTTAAACCCACTAAACCTCAATCTCCAACCTTTAATGCAATTACATTGATGCTGAAAACCACTATAACCACATGAAACCTGTGTACATGAAACAATTAATTTAAGAGGCTTACTACAGTTCAGTTTGTGTAATATCATCTAGTTGATACTATGTGTAGTATTTTAATAATTCATTTGAATTTTCTTTGTTGTATTCATAAATACAACCCTCTCTTATGTATGGTCATTAAATATAAAGACCAACTCTTAAAATTCTACACATATGAAGTGTTAGTAAAGTGAAGTGCCGTTCCTCTAGACATAGTTTTATCCTTTCCACTAATGTATTAGAATAATGGAGACTTACATTTGATAAATATGGTTGTTTTGGTGATATAGGTGCTATAGAATGTCCAGATGCCATCTCTTTGTCCCCCTCAGCGATGACTCATGGGTTTGAGGAGCTTTAGCGTAGTCACTCCTTCCATTTGTTGTCCTACAGTAATCCTCCACACTGATACATAAGACATTAATCTGTCTCAGTACATAGCACTTCATCCTTCTGTGTCCTTGTAGCCGTGGTTACACTGATAACGTTTTTACCGTACAAAACTGAAGCTTGATTACTTTATGTTCCAACTGGATTAGATCATGGTTTTCATATTGTGCAGCATATGGACATAATTATGCAAATATTAAGTATTCTCTAGCCTGTATCTGTACTGTATGTGAACGAGTCATTTTTTTCCGAACATATACATATATATACACAAAGTTTCAGTAAAAACTCTCTTTCTTTTGATTAGTATTTGGTTTTGTGGTAAAAGGCAAAAAACATAAAGCATTTGAGCCAGAGTGAAGTCGCAAGCTGTGTGCATACAAATATAAAATGTTTGTGAACGCACCTAACTCCAACAAGTATCATTCGCACTTGGAATTTGCAACCAGATGGTTTATTCATAGCATTTCTTCACTCTGTAGTGCTGAATGAAAAGAGCTCCATCTTTTTTCTACTATTAGAAAGCAGGCAGTGTGTCTAAATGGCTTTTAACTGCCTCGAACATCAAGTACCCAGCTGCTTATCTGTTGTGCTTTTATATAAATGTCATTAAAATGCAGAGTGGTCTGCCCTCTGCCCCCTTTATATATTTATCTCTGTCCGTTCTTGCTTCTTCCGGACATGTTACATAATTGTCTGCTTGTCCGCTTCATTTTAAATCCATGCTGTGATGTGCTTGCCGGGCCTCCCTGACTCTTTCACAATTCTATCCCCTTGGAGCATATTCTCTCTCTCGCTCCTGTGAGCTCACCCTGAATTAGCAGCAGGACCGGTTTTATAACACCATTTAGAAGGACTGTGCATGCTATCCTTGACGCTAGTCATGCCTTTAGCAATGAGACATAAAGAGTATAAAAATACAGCGGAAATAGGCAATAATAACAAAGTTAAAGCCGGTTCCAGCACTATGTTTACCAAAAGTGCTCTATATTATCAATGTAACATCTTATGTAAATAATTGATTGTATACATAGTAATACACAACTTGTAAGTACTTTTAACAAATCTACAAATGAAGTCTTGAAAATAGGGTAAAACTACACATAACTACAGAAAATTACACTTTTGAATAATTTCTTGTGCCAAAGAAAAACAATACAACCATTATAACGCACCTATTCAAATACACTTTCTGGACTAAGAGTGTTTTTATATCACAACAGTTATAACCAAATAAATATATCTGTATCTTGTTATGTCTTACATTGAAAATGCATTAGTGTTGACCCAAACCTGTTCTTAGGCCTAGATATATTCATATTCTACTAACTCATTTCCACATGTAATACTGGTAATATTTTAAGAAACTCTAAGGTGTACATTTGAAATGCCCGATATACTAATCTACTGTGGCTTAGATGTAAACCTTAAGATTTAGGTTATGTCATTTAAAAATGTAACTTGATGCAATAAAGGAGGGTCTAAACTCTGTTTATATTTGCATTACAGGTTCTGCTGCCTCCATACGAGGAAGCCATTGCCATCCCACCCAAGGAGCCCCCTCCCCAGTATATGGAGGCATGAGCAACATACTTACTGCTGGCCTGAAATCATCCCACCACCGCCATATTCGCCTCCCACTACACTCTCCACCTCTGCTTCTAACGCTAAGACCCCACACTCCCGGTGGCACATGTTGACAAGACAAAAGGACATTTTTAAAGCCGGTTCCAGCACTAATTTCTAATCCTACAACCTTAGACCAACCTTTAAACTGACAAAACAAGACTTCCTGCTTGTTGTGGGAGACTGTCCTCTTCAAAGACAGGATGCTCGTAGCCTGTAGCTACAGCTGCTGATAAAAACCCTCACATTTGCACATTTTTTGTGAGTGAGAAGTGCAGCTGCCGTCTGGGCACCAACTGTTAACTCCTGATACTGTGAATCCTTCAATGATAAACTACCTGAAGTGTGCAGAGTGTATGAGAAGACAAACAGATCATGTGTTCAGTTGTAAAAGAGCACTTTTTTTCAGAAAAAGATTAATTCATTCATTCGTTGAATGTAATGTTGGTATTTTTGTATGACTTTTTGTATAAGAGTGAAAACGGTAAAGGAAAAGAAATGAATAACAGAATAAGTATGTAAAAGGTGTCTTGTTAATAGTGATGTATGTGTACTGGTGTAGTGCTGAAAATAGAAATGGTCTTCCTTTTGTATTCCATATATTGTCTGTAATAGTGTCATTCAATGACTGCCCGTAGAAATTGTTTACCCACTTTTTTCCGTTTTTCTGCTCATGTCCCAATGTTTTCAATTAACTGTTCATGTAATCATCTGCAGCAGCACTTATCACAAATACTGCAACTCAAATTCACAGTGCGTCTTAAAAGACACTTGTCACAATCAAAGGTTTGTGTTTGGTAATGTATTCTTGTCTTGTGTATGTTTCACTGTTTACTGTCTTTAAAAAAAATTTTTTATATGGATGTGACATTTTTAGTTGAGCTGACTTAGCTCGACTGAGGGCATTTTCCCATAAAAACTGAGTGACATGCTGCTGAACATGCCGAGAGTAAATGTGTGTTTGCCTGTGGCTGTGTATGAAGTACATCTCTTTTATGTAGTCGCATTTCTTTTGCAAATGGTGTGACATCATGTTGCATTACTTCCTGTGCCCTTTTAAAACATATTAGATTTAAAAGTGTTAATTGAGCTTAGCACAGTAGCACACAATCAAATGAATGCTTAGTAGAAGAATAATGAATGGCTGTCTTTTGCTTAGACTTTTTTAGGCTATAAAGATTTAACACTGGAAAGGTAGATATGCCTGATCCTAAGTAGATTTTAATTATGAAAGCGTTCAGATATGTGGTGTTATTCTTTCTATGCAACTGTTAGTGTTGACATGTACCTTGAAATAGTGTTCCATTTAATACTAATGTTGTACTAAATAATGTACCCCATCCATTGTCCCTATGGATCTCAGGCACCTTTTTCTGCAAATCCAACAAAATTGAAAACCGCACTTTACCATCAACCAGAGCCAACTACTGTGTTTTGTTCACGTAACCGATTTAGGTGATTCAAGTGCAGCCAGACTTCCTTGTATGACTGAAACAAGCCAAATGAGCGGAGTGGATGTGGGTCGGGTAAGGAGAGGGTGCAAAAAGAAAGCTGAGTTTTTAGAATTACAATCACTCTCAAGAAGACTGTTTTACATTACTGTCTGTTTACTCACGTAATCTTGTTGGATCTGCATGAGCTCATGTCTTCAGTCCAAAATAAAACTAAATAAACCTATAAGCTTACTTTTTATTATCATTTTTTTTTTTTTTACAAAAGTTAAGGTCAAGACTACAGTAATTTCCAAGCCATGACCGAGGCCAGTGATATAATAATGTACAAAAGAGATACTAAGTTCAATAGTAGTATTGTTTTCTGGTTACTTTTAAAGATAGTCACAAAGTAAAATACACGTCAGACTAAGGCAAAAGAAAGGGAGTGTTGTACTACAAATACCACACTAGTTTTTTGTGTTATTAGAATCATTTGTTTCATAATTTTGACACACAACCATAAACAGTCACAAGAACAGCATTGTTTATCCATAATTCAATGCAGCTTTGCGTTAACAGACTGCAACCCTATTAGTCCTTTTTCAGTTAAACTGTAAATGTAAACATTTTCAATTTCCTTTAGTTCACTTTCTGGCCCACTACTGATTTAACACAAGCAATACTCTGTAAAACCCAGAGTATTTTCATGTGCGCGTAACCTTGTGTCTGCAGATTCAGCATCTCTCCTGTCTCTTGCCTCAGCGGGATGAACAAGCTGGCAGATCACCAAGGATTTAATTCTCATGCCTCAAAATGGTGGCTGGCATTACTTTGGGCCTGTCATTAGGCAACCAGACACACTCACCTACTTTTCTACCACCGGGATGAGACAGGGAAAACTACAAGTGGGTCACATTCAGGCTGTTTAAATGTTGGGTAAATCTGACCGGCAAACAAATTTTGACCTAAATAGTTTAGATGTTTACTAAGGACTATTTTGGGAATTTCTATACAAAACATGTGGGGCACAACTAGAGCGCTTCGCAGCAGTCCATCACTATAGGTGTATTTTCTACCATTTAATCACTATTCCTGGATCGTTACCTTTATTATAGTGTCCAACTATGCATTAAATGATGTCTAAAATGGTATTTGTGTCTTCAAATAATTTGTAATCAAACTCAAATCTCTCAGACAGTAGCACTGAATAGCCAGCAGCAAGCTTTACTTATATTTATAGTTCTGGTTGTCTGCCTGTGTACATTTAATTGTGCAACTGTTAAAAATATGTAGTTGGCCTCATTTTCTGTTGGGCATCCACTGCACGTGAGCAGATCAGCCAGAATAAGTTCATTCAATTTGACTGCAAATCATGAATACAGCTTAGCTATGAGTTTAATGAAAAAAGAAAACTGGGCCAAGCCTTTTCATGTTTGATGCAGGGCTTATGGTGATATGTCTGGCTCTGGTATAGGTTTCTCGATCGGCTGCAAGCCAGAGGCACAAAAAGCACAGCCGTGAATAGAGATGAAAAAAGCCATTAAAATAAACTTATAAGAATTAAGCCAAACTGTTGATGTTTTGGTATCTTTATTTAATAAGAAGAGAAGTGGGCGAGTACTGTCCTGAATGTATTATCAACCTATTAAAAAAAAAAAAGAAAAAAAAAAAAAAAAAGAGAATGGTATAAAGTAAAAAATGTGTCAAAATTGTATATTGCTAGATATTTAAGTTCAAGTGTTAAAATAGTTAATGTTTGACATCTAGTTTAACCACCTTTTAGAAGTTCCTAATGAGAACAAAAAGAATGAATGTGTCAGGTGAAAAGCTTAATCTACTTAATACATCTATAGAGCCACACTGTCCATCAACTCCCAGCCACAGCAGGGCAAGATTGTTTGCATGTTCTTACTTCAGTAAAGCTAGACACCACCTACCGCCTCAAAGATAAAAGGTAGTCCTGACAGTTATGCAAAAAAATAACCTGTCCACTTCAAATCAGCAATTTCTCCAGAAAGTCACCCATGGGCTCTAAATGGAAGATGTTGAATGTACATTACCACTATTTCAGTAGTTATTAGGATCAACAGACAAATAAAAAATAAAACTTAAATATTTTAATTTTGTTAACAGATCGCTGCAGAGAGAAGTTTGGCAAAATGATGCTATGTATTGCATTGATAGAGCATTTTTTTTGTATGCATGAAGCTTTCTAGAGATTGACCACTGACGTTATGATTGCAGCAAACATCCTGTAAAGCCTTTAATACCTTGAAAAGTACATGCTCCTTTCTCAAGAACAGTCAACAGACTGAAGCATCAGATGTATTCCAAGGTTTATGTAAGTGACAAAGCATCTCAAAGATCAGTGGTTGTGTAATTTTTGGAATCATCATGATGAATGATGTGCAGCACAAAAAGTGATAAGCTTTGAGTCACTGTTACAGAACTAAAGGAAAAATAAATCAATCCTGATCTTCATCCACAGCCCCAAGTCACTGGCGCTCCCTCGTGGACACTCGGTGTAGAAACACCAATATGTGCTGGAGAAAAATGACCACAGGAAATGAACTGTTAACACCAATTTTATTTATAACAACGGGGTGGGAGACAGCTTTACTGAGCCTGCTGCTGCTGGTCGGGCATGCTTCTGATGATGTCAGAATCGCCTAGAGAGAGTAAACAAGGAATGTTTTGTCCAGTCAATAATTGTTGCTGCCTTATCCTACATATTTACATAAACTTGTTGGACTTTCTTATACTTTAAAAAGTATTTAAAAAGGGAGCTATATCTCACCACCATAAAATATTTAAGGCAGGTCATACATACTATCTGACAAAGCACTTACCAGGATCAATGATGGCCAGTGTGCACACCCTGTAGTACTTTCCACATGCTGTTCCAAGCTCAATGTTGTTTCCACTGTAGTGGTGGACGCCCGTCTTAGCCAACATGGCATAGTACTCAATCTCAGATTTCCTGCAAAAAGATACAAAATATAAATCTACAGTTGAAGTATTACATTTTAAATGCATCATGGCTAAGTCAAATGTAAAAAAAAAATATATCATATTAGAAGTTTACATATTATTAGTGCCATGTTTACAGATCCTTGCCGAATTGGGCCAAACACACTTATTCTCACCGTCTTATTGCACTTATTGCAGACCACTCCAATTGTTTAATTCCACGTATCAGATTAACAGCAAGACTTGTTTAATCCCAATAGTTAATGTTAATAATGTTATTTCCATACCCTAGGAGGTAAAGCACTTACACTCTAGATAAAAATGGTTTTGAAAAATCGCCAACAAATAACACTGTCACATACACAAAAAGACATTTCAGAAATAGGATAAAGTAGTAACACGTTTAAGACAATTTGTAAACACTTGACGCCATACCTGAGGGCAGGGCAGTTGTTGGCCAGGATAACCAGCTTGGCTTTGCCCTGACGGATCATTTTCTGGGATTGCTTGTATCCCAGGACGTACTTCCCACTCTTCATGACCAGCTGGAGCCGGGAGTTGATGGACTCCAAAGACTTTTTCTGTATCGATGTACATGGACATGTCAGTGACACAGCGAGCAGACACTATCATGGGACATCAAACAAATCCATCTACAACGAATCCCAAACAAAAAGTCTAGCATGACACTAATCCAAACGACATTTTTGCCATGTAGTGGTACTAAGAATGTGTAAAACATTAACGACACATTTAAGACTAACCTAAACACATTAACTAGCTTAGCATTAGCCACGCTACAGTATTCGGAAAACAACGTTTAAGAAGCGTATGACAAAGACAGTCTAAGGAGGATGAGACTAGTTTTGTACATTATGATATTTAACAACTAAACAGCAGGGTTGATGTGCACCCAATTATGACTCTAAGGGCTTATTCTAACAGGCCCTTACAGGACCCGTTTCCACGTGAAGCAGCCGTGCCGAGCGGCGGCGTGTGCACTCACTCACCGTTTTCTTTGCGGCCACCATTTTTGTTACTTATTCCGGACCGGCCAACCTGCGGAAAACAGAGTCTGTGTTAATATTTATGTAAAAAAGATCACCCTGTGTCAAATTAACGACTACTTTAAATCCTAAAAGTCGGAGCTGAGCTTACTGTGAGTTAACTCCAATATGGCCTCGGAGAGAAAGGAAGTCCCATCGTTCATTGCGCGTATTTCGGCCGCTGAGGTTGCGCACGCACCTCTGATTTACAGCGTCAATTACTTTTATCAAAACTTCATTTTAAAATGCAACATCCTTACTTTATCCGGCAGAATCAAGTAAAGAATCGACTTTATCCCTTTCGTTAAAAGGTAACATATTTTCTAGTAAAAAATTTAAACATATCTTCTGGAGCATCATTTGGAGGATGTAATATTTGTGGATTTGTTTACGTACACGTCACTCTCACTATACTCAACTCTGCTCCCTGTTCCTGCTACCTCTTCCTGCTAACTGTTACCTGTTCCTGCTAACCCGGGTTTCGGCTACCTTTTCCTGTTACCTGTTCCTGCTACGTGTTCCTGCCAACCTGGTTTGGCTACCTGTTTCTGTTACTTGTTCCTTTTATCTGTTCCCGCTACCTGTTCCTGTTACCTGTTCTTGTTCCTGCTCCTTTTCCTGTTCCTGTTACCTGTTCCTGCTCCTTTTCCTGTTCGTGTTACCTGGTCAGAACCAGGCAACAGGAACAGGAAACCCTCTCAGTAAACAGAAAACCCTCTCAGCCAACGCAGAAAGGGGTTGTAAAGCCGCTTCAACGTAATGAATCCGAACTCTCCTCTGTGTCATCACAGTTCCACCAGATGACACGCAGCAAGACAATGCCTTCAGAGTCTTGGTCAACCTTGGTCAACCAGCACCAGACGAGCCTTCTGACGCCAACAGACAGCGCTGCGGCTTGCGCACCGTTGCCAACTACTACATTTATTTTCACACTCTGGCCAGCAGGAGTAGATTCAATACCCCGGCGCTGCTCCAAGCCTTCAACCTGGGGCTGGCGGATTACATCAAGGATGAGCTAGCCTCCCGTGATCCCCCGCAGGAGCTTGATGACCTTATTTCATCCGCCTCGACCAACGAATCCGTGCTCGCCGCCGGGAACGGTCATCCCGGGGGCCACCTCGACAGGATCTGCCGGACCGCCCTCAACCCTGACTAGCTAAAAGGACGGGCTCAGCAATAGAGGAAGGTATATTGCTGAGCCTGATGAATGAAGTCTCCCCACTAGGACAACCTCTTGTTCACGCCAAGCTCCTCCTCTAAGACGGTCCACAGACATTGGCCACTTTTATTGATTAGGGAGCCGATGGAAACCTCATGGACACTAATCTTGCCGATCAATTGGGGATTCCCCAGATTCCCTTGGACGGACCGGTCCCGGTATGAGCCTTAGACAGTCATCTCCTGGGCACTGTGACTCATCAGACCAACCCAGTGACGCTATTCATAGGACACTGGGACTATCCTTGGTTGGAGTAACAGGTGTCACTCTGTGTGTCTCCAGTCTGCTGGGGTTCCTAGTCCTCTTCCAGGAGCTACCACCATGTCTCTCCCTGATGGGGTCAACCTGAAAATCAAGAACTTTCTAAGGCTAAGGCCACCTCCCTTCCTCTTGCACATGCCCTATGATTGCCCCATAGACCTGCTTCCTGGGACAGCTCCCCTTAGAGGCCGACTATATTCCCTTTCAGCACCAGAGACGGAGGTCATGGACACTTACATTGTTGACTCTAATAATAATAATAATGTTGTTTTTCTCCTGCCGTGTTTGAATTCTTCTTCGTGGGGAAGGATAAGACCCTTTGTCCCTTCATTGATTACCATGGTCTCAATGACATCACGGTAAAGAACCGCTATCCTCTGCCTCTTTTGTTTTCGGCCTTTGAACTGCTTCAGACAGCAGGGTCTTTGTGCCTTTTTTAGGGATAATATTCTTATCCAGAAGCTATCACTTGGGGAGTTTTCATTATTTAAGTATGTGTCATTCAAAATGGAGTTGAGGTTTTCTATATTAGATATTATTATATCTATATTATGTGTAGTTCCTTACAAATCACCCCAACAATGTCATAATTTTATTGAAGAGTTACTGAAATGCTTTTGGTTATCTGCACAGAATTTGAAAAAGTAGTCGTATCAGCTAATTTTAATCTGCATGTGAAGAATGTTTGTGCCTGAAATGCGAAAGAACTTTCTACTATTCTTGATACTTTTGGTCTTTGTCAGCATGTTAATGAGCCGACCCATAACAGAGGTCACACTCTGGACCTGGTCATTACTAAGGTTGTTCAAACTGTTCATATTTCAGAGGTCACTATGATTGATGTTGCTCTGTCTGACTATTTTTGTGTCATTTTCCATCTGTCCATATTTCCAAAAGCTGCTGCTGGACCTACAGTTGTTCAGAAGAGGCACATTAATGATAACACCAGGACATAGTTTATGGAGGCACTCATGTTTAAAAATGCCTTATGTCAACTTGATGATTTGTTGAATTATTATACTTCAGGTGTTTTAAATGTTATGGACGCCATTGCTCCTGTTAAGGTTAAAGTCATCAGAAAAAGGCAAAAGGCATCATGAAGCAATGCTCCTTCTGTCAGGGCACAGAAAAGGGAATAAAGGGCCAAAAAGCTGAAAAAAAAAAGGCCGTAAATTGAAATTCTTAATTCATTATGAAGTATACAAAGAAAATTTGCATGTTTTCTATCAAACTTTGCAAAAAGCAAGGGAAATTATTTTTTTTCATCAACAACAGCAGTAACCACTCACGTGTCCTGTTTTCTACAGTGAACAGATTAACAAACCCTCCATATGCAACACTGCAGCCATCTAGGAGACACTTGATTGGGTTAACACATTTTACACCCATTAATGTAAAACTGTCTCCAGCCTAAGTTCATCCATCAATGTTTTACCCACCACACTAGAGTTCTAGAGTAATTAATAATAACCAGTTTGTTACCACAACTCACTGATATAGTCAATAATTCTTTACAGTCTGGAACATTTCCGATGGCCTCAAAAACTTCCCTCATCAAGCCTCTCCTAAAGAAGAGCAGTCTTGATACTACAGTGCTCAACAACTGTCGGCCAATTTTATTGAAAGTCATTGAGATAGTTGTATATCAGCAACTTAATAACTTTCTTTTGCTTAACAACTGCTCTGATACTTTTAAGTCTGGATTCAGGCCCCATCGCAGACTGAGGCTGCATTAATCAAAGACACAAATGACATCCGTCTAAACACGTGTAAAGTCTCTGTCTTAGTTCTGTTGGACTTGAGTGCAGCATTTGATACAGTGGACCATAGAATCATGTCACAAAGATTAGAGGAATGAATAGGCATCTCTGGAACTGCACTAAAATAGTTTCAGTCCTATCCTGAAGACAGAAACAAAGAGAAAGTGTCAGCAGTCACCTTGAGTCTCTTTCTCTAAAATCTAAAAATCAGGTTTGAAAACTAGGGGTCATCATTTACTCAGACTTGAATTTCCATACTCACATTAAGTCAATTACACCTTCAGCATTTTATCACTTTAAAAGCATTAAGGTGAAGCAGCGTTTAAGTTTCATGCAGCAAAAATCTGGAACAGCTTTAACTTTAACAACGTTAAAGAGGAAGTTAAAAACCTTTCTCTTTTTTTTTAAATGTTTTAATTTTTCTTATGTTTCTTAATCTAAATCCTGTAAATTGGTTCTGTCACAGTCCATGGAGTTCACTCCAGATCTTCCCTGTCACCGTCATCAATCACACCTGTCAGCACACCTGATCCCTAATCAGTCTGCCCTGCACTTAAGCAGCCAGCTCACTAGTCATCGCTGCCAGATTGTTCCACTGAGTCCATAACCAGCACAACTTTTTCTGGTCCTGCTAACGGCTTTTGTCCAGCAGAGTCTTACCTGTTCATCGGCCCGCTTCCTAGTTTAGTGAACTCCAGCCAGTTCCAGCTCCGGTCTGGCGCTACAGCTCCAATCCAATGCTCCAGTCCGGATTCTTTACTGTCTATTTGTCAATTCTATTTAATAAAGTTTGTTCTGAACTCTTTTTGTGTTGAGCGCTTGAGACTTTGTGCGTAACACTAAATGGCACTAAAAGGCTCAACATCCACTAGGAAATGTTGTTGTTCCCGCCCAATTGTTGTATAATAAATTTGTTTGCTCGTGAGTATGCGTGTAGCTATGGCTCCGGGTACGCATGTTCACTTTCCCCGCCCCAAAGGTTGCTGCGCTGACTAAATTATACATTTCTGTCCCGGCAACATCCCCCTTTTCGACTGCCAGTGTTTCTTCCACAACAAGCCTTAATTCTTTTCAACTGTAGCCACACCACAGTTTGGGAGGAGGAACCACGATGAATTACGCACAAGAGGACTAGAGGAATTTGACTTGGCGTGGCACAGTTGACTATTTGGGGAGAGGACATTTATGTACGAAGTGTTCAGCAGCATCGACTACAAAAGCCTTAAGTTGGACACGCAGTGCTGTATGCGCACAGGACAGGATGGGGTGCTCCACCAGTTCACAAACTTCAACCGTAGACCCTGCTCGACCTAGCTCCAAACCAGAGGAAAGCAATGGGGCCAGCATGACAGGTCAGTCCAGCTCAAATGTGTTGTTGACCTTGTTAGACTGAAATGACTCCAAACAACACAATTAAACTTAACCTAAAAGAATTTGGTGATTTTTATTTTGACTAACTACAATGCATATATTTCACGTTGTTTTGTTTGAGTGGTGGCTCTAAAAATAGATTTGGGGCTCCTCAGTGGAGTTGATATCATTGTCTTATCCGTATAGAGAGTCCTCATCCTTTTACAATCTCCAGAGTCCTGATAAGAATAACACTGGGGAAATGCAAATGATGACCACAGGCGATATCTTTGGTCCTAGTGCGGTTGGGTGTCTGTATGGGAAAGTTTATTGTCATTATTTAACAGTGTTTTTGGCTCTGTCCCTTCTGGAAGAGACAGTATAGCACCAAGAGCGGCTTTGATGGCCGTGTACGGTTTCATTAGGAAATGGAGAAGCCACTTTGGACACTTTATTGTTGTAGTGGGTCAGAGATAGACCGGCTTTGGTGCAAACAAGCACACATTTGGAAGGGACTGCTGTATCTAGTATTTGCATTTGGCATACAGTAGGTGAATGTGCTCCACTGGGCATGTTTGCAAAAGGTTAGGACAATCAAATCACTTTACCATACTTTTGAACACACTTTTATTTAAAATCTTATATGGAAAAATGGTTATGTTAGTGTAGATCAACATGTCGCATCAAAATGACACATCTCAAATAAGGCCTAAAATGAACAGTGTAACAGTTGCTCAGTGTTTGTATTGCAAAGATATATTGCAAAGAAAAACTTCATTTGCACTCTAAACATTTGTTCCTATGCGTATAATTATATTTGACTAGTCAGACCTGAAGCAGAAAGACATTAAAATCTCCCAAAGAAATGTCTGTTTTTCTTGTTACATGATCTCAATAGTAAACAGCATTATCTGTTCCTCATTGTAAGGAACTTTGCTTAGTGAATCCATTAAAATATATATTTTTTAATTGTCATGTAAAATTTGAAATTTATAGGAGGCCTTGTTCCTCTAAATTTACCTTACAATGAAGCAAATGAGCGCCTTAAGGTTTCCTATAAATGATGCTGGTGTGCTTATTCCCGTCATTGTCTTAGAGGTCAGATGGAAATCAGAATTGTTTTCTTAAAGTTTGCATATGGTTCAAAGAGCTTATTTACCTGGTATATCCACTGCATACAAGTAAACAAAATGGCATTTAGTGATGCAAGGTAATCTAAGGACTCACTTATCACACTGTTCAATAATGTAAAAGACTGAATAATCACAAGCCACAAGGTGTTCTTCTACACAAACTCCCTGTATGAGATCAAATGAAATCTCTGAAGCATATTGTCTTGTCATGAAGGCAGCGACCACTTTATTTTATGTTTAGGAACTTCCATTCTTTTTGTTAAATGTGGTTAACTAAACAAGTATAGCAGAGAGTAAATGGGACAAATTTTGCACAATGCAAATGCGTGCAATGCAAATCATTCAAAAAAGGCTTTCACTAGGAGGTGACTGCAAAATGTTTAAGCAGCTCAGTATGACATTTCTAATGTGTATTACCAATCCATTACATATTCATTAACTTTCTGTTGCAATTTATGTTTCAATCAGTGTCTCCTGTAGCTATTTCAGCCTCTGAGAGACAATGTTTTAATCATTCCACTTGGTTACTAAGATGTTGTAGTTATATACAGTATGTACAAACCTCTTTGCGTTTTCCCCCCTTCTTTTTAAAGTAATCAAAAAGAAGACACACTATTAACGGCTGACACAATCTCACTCTTGAATATTGATTTTATTTAATTTTTTTACCACATTATATCTGTGTGTTTTCACTTTTCTTTTGCTTATTCTTGTAACTGTAATGCTCGGAGACATAAGAGGTGATGCATAAGAAGCAAGTGTTGGCTGAGGCACACCTTCACTATTAGTAACCCCAGTGAAAAAAAACACACTAAGTATAGAAATAGCAGCAGGTTAAAGCTCATCAATAGTGTTTTTTCACATTTTGCTTTGGTGGGTTCAACCCTTTTATACATTTTTTTTTTATTTTTTTACATTTTTTAATCCTTTTTAGCTTTTCTTTTTAAGAGAAAATGTGTAGATAGAAAGGAAATGGAGTGACAGGGGAATGATATGGAGCAAACAAAAGGTACAAAATCTCAAAGGACAAGCCTGTAGCTCGTGGGAGCTTGTTTCTCCTTATTATATTTAAAAAAAAAAATTTAAAACTTGTGATGTCATAATTTACATAATAAACCTCACATAATTACAAATGTCATTCATCTAAGACTGGAATTGGCATGTTGTGTTCCTTTCTGTATTTAACAGGTACTGCGAATGAGAACGTCGCAGAGGACAGTGTGACTCTTCCCGACCAGACCCCCGCTGGAGCTGAAGATGCTACACCCGCCGAGGAACCTGCCGCCGCTGCCCCAGAAGAAACCACAGCTGCCACTCCCCCGGCCACAGAGGAGACCCAGCCCGCAGCAGCCAGTCCACCCCCAGAGACAGAGGTAGCACCAGCAGCTGCTCCGGCAGACCTTCCAGCAGACCCTCTGGCAGAGGCCCCTGCTGCAGCGGAGACCACCACAGACAGCCCGTCAGAACCGGCAGCCCCCGAAACAGGTAAAATCTCAGCTAGTGCACTTGTCATTGATCATCAGAGAATCAACGGAGGACACTGTCATTTAAATGGAACATAATGTAATATAATAAACATAACATAATAACCCCATTGTTTTGCTTAATGACTCCATTTTCCCTAGACTCATTGTCCCATTGCAAATTCAGTAACCAGGTTGTTTCCAACAACATCCACTCTAGAGGCTTTGGCTATTAATGAACACACAAGGGTGACCTCAGGAATGCATTTATAAGTTACACATCTATAGTGATAAAGTTAGCATTTAAGGTTCAAGCCACATAAGGAAATTAGAATAGTATCTCACCAATTTTAGTCATAAAGTAATGTGGACATTTCTGTATGTAATCTACATGTAAGCCATTGTCTTGGTTCAAAATGGAGATGTAGAGAAGAGTTGTGTGACAGTGCAGAATCACTTTTACTGTCGCCAGTTTATTTATTGCTTCTTGATGCAAATAAAAAGCAGCTCGGCAGATTCATGAAGGCTGCTCTTCATTTTCCTCTTTGTCTCATGCAAACTGTGTGACTGTGTTGTCATATGGTTTTGTTCACGTTCAATACCATGTATTCATAGTATTGAACAATCAAATAATGTTTCACCAGCCACTATAAGAGAGGGCAAATAAACTGTTAAAATTTACAGCTAAATAGTTATAGTTAATAATCACTTTCTTTTATCTTTATTGGCATATAAAATGGCTAGTCTTTAAGTGTTTTAATGTGGAATTAAATAACGGTTGTCTACACACATGACACTTGTTGAAAAGGTCATTGCTAAACGCATTGTTTTTATTTTCTGATTAGATGTGAGCAATAAAATGCCATATTAAATATTTCTTTACCATTACACAACCATTATACTATACATCGGTGATTACAGGGTCCCTTTGCCTACTGTCTTTGCACTTTTGGTATATTTTCTCAACCCAACCCAACCCAACCCTAATTTACAAAATACATACAGCACACACTCCAATGGAAGCTGTGTATCGAGTGTTTCATGGACTGGCTGCTCATGCAGTACTTTATTTCAGACAATGGCAATTGATATGATATAGCTATGATTGGTATATAATGCTTTAGACTAAATTAAGGCATGGACTTTATATATAAATTGTGGTTGTTTATTGTCACAGAAAAATTAGAAGACACACCATCTGCAACAGAGGAGACACCAGGTAAACTTGTTTTATAAAGTGGCATCATAAATAACTATACAATACTATTCTTAGTAATGGTTTATGTTTGTGTTTCCAGCTCCCAGTGAGTGAAGCGCACCATGAAAGACTGCACAGATAAATTATTTCTTGTTTGTATGCATGAGTGAAAGTAGGTCAGTAGGAGTGCCTGAACATGTGTGCGTCTGTGTAAAACATATTGCCTTGTTGCCAAGATGCAGACCCATTGATAGCTACTTAAAGTCAGGGTTCGTCAGACATCACTGTGCCTTCCTTCTTCTCTGTGGTGTTACTGCTCATGCATATAGACTACAACAGAGTAATCGTGTTATGACAAGTTACACTGCACTTAATGAGTCTTTGAGTCCGCAGTTTCCTTAGTAAATTATTTTGTTTCTATTTATTAGATGTATAAAACATAATCAAAGCAGATATATTAAATATATTTTTTGGGCCTAAGGACCTATGTTATTTTTGAATACATTCCCTCTTTTAAAAACCAAAGCCAAAATGTGTTTGATGAATACAATACTCTCTTTAGAAACTGGCTTTGATTTGATGCTCATTTTCCAAATGAATATTGTATGAAAAGCTGGTGACTTTCTCATTTCTGAAGAATACAAGAAAATGTAAATGAGTCATTTCATGTGTCACACAATAAATGAAAAAGAAAAATGTCTTATTGAATGTATTTAACATTAAAAAAGGATCACCTTCAATTACTATTGAACCTATTTAAACAGCATTTTGTTTGTGGTGTATGACAAAATAAAATGTTATCGAAACCATTTATTAGTTTAGTACATTAATACCAAACCATTTTTATATTATAATATAACAACAGTAGCCAAAAAAGGTATGTTGTGTGCCGAAACATGTAAGAGGACTCTCTAAGACTTTTATGGTGTTTTTAACTGGAAGGGCCCATTAACTACAACTTATTTGTGATGTGGGCGGTTAGTCAGGAGTCTGAAAGAGGCCCAAGAACGGCAACTGCTTCAATTTCCACTAGTCCACCCTATAAAGACAGAAAATAGCAATGTCACACATAGTTACCGCTTCTACACATACACTGGGAAACAAAAAGTACATAGTCATTTGCAGGACATGTAATAACAATGCATTATGAATGAATGCGTAGGCACCAACCCAACCATGTGCACAGATGTGTTTCAAAATGCAATGTCACAGAGCATGCTGCATAACTACTTAGGACTCAAAGGTGCTAGAACTTACTCTAGGTAGTGCAGCCACTTGGTACGCAGCTCTGGCAGGGAAGTTACTGCTGAAAACTGACAAAAAAAGAGGCAGAAGTATGTTTTTACAGGAATGCTATGAATATCTATGAAACTTTTTTTTTTTGTACAATTAATCTGGCTTGAATACATTGCCGTGTATAGCTGTAATTTGCACATAAGGTAATCAACGTGACTGAAACATCAGTCATCAGTGCCATTTTCAGGTACAACTGATGGGATCAAATTGCTTGTATAGGGGTCAAAGAAAGTTTCTGTGTGGTTTAGGGTTGAGTGGACTTGGAACGGTGGGAGTCTGGTCCCGTTCCCACTCTCTGGCCTGAGCAGTAACGTTAGCTGGCAGGACTTAGATTACCTCTGTTTGGCTGCATGATGGTGTCCATTTACAACTCACTGGCCCTTGCAGCTTGTGTTACACCTGTGTGTAGTGGGCCAAGAGGAAATGCCCAGTGACTGTCTGTGTGTTTAAAACCGTGAAGACAGGGAAGAGTGAATGTGTTTCCTAAGAGTTCCTTAAGTGAAAGTTGGGCTAAGAAATCTCAGAAAAACAATCAACTCTCAATACAATGTAGACAGACCTTTTTTAGACTACTATTTTAAACAACAACAGAGAGGTACAACTAAAGCTATAGGGACAAACAGCTGTGCTGCTTTGACAATTTATTTTTATTAGTTTTGCACAATAGTCAAGTACAAATGTTTATCAAAACTAGGGTTGCTCAGACTGTACTGGTAAAAGACTGACCCCTTGTGGTTATCTATAGTATAGAATGTTTAATGTCAGGAGCTAAGTAACATTGAATGTTTCTTTGCAAAGTGATAAATAAAAAATACCTAAATGAATACTTGGTACTTTACAACTTTGTTCTGATTTATTGATTTTTCTTTTTACAAAAGCACCAATAAGATGATAACTTACATGTCTTGTAGACTTCATTGACACTGTTGAAATTATCTATATTAGCAAGCAGCACAGTTGTCTTCACCACTGAAATGACAGGAGCCAGTGTTATCATGTGTTAGCTCAACCTAAAAAAGGTGTGCTCAATGCTTACCGTTGGTGTAGTCACAGCCTGCCGCTTTTAGGATCTCCCCCAAGTTAATGAGGGCCTAAGTATGAGACAGGTTTAGTCATATAGGGTCAGTAAGAGTGTTTCTGTCATAGCCTTTGGTAACCCTCACCTGTTTGGCCTGGGCCTGCACTCCTCCTTCTACCAGCTGAGCAGAGGCCACATCCATCCCCAGTTGTCCAGAGATGTACATGGTCCTGTCCACAACAACTGCCTGACTGAGAAGCACACAGGAAGGACACATTAGATTGTTTAAAGTTCAATTGCTGCTTCTGCAATGTTGGTAAGTTTTACAAATTCTATTTAAACTTTTTTTTTTTTTTTAAGTACGTTCTAGTATCAGTCTATCTTCTTTGTAGATATGATATATATATATATATATATATATATATATATATATATATATATATATATATATATATATATATATATATATAAAAAGCAGTCCATTCTCTCCTAAGATATGTACAATAGGGAAATTTGCAGTTTGCAGCAGAATGGGTAAAGTTAAAAGCAGTCAATTAGTAGCCTCCATTACAAACAGTGCTCATTAAAACGACTTCCTAAGGAGCTAATTGGTCGGAGCAGGAAGGGCATTATCTTTAAGTTACACGTAAATTAAATTGATTGCAATAAGTGTTAGGTCAGGTCTAAGCGCGTTTATGTTCTGGTTTTACAAGTTCTTTTACAAATAGGATGTAGCCTAAGTTGGTGACAGACGTACCTGTATATCCCCTGCCTGATGGGGGCTTTAGGTGTGTATGGGATCTGTCTGTGGATTGATGCCATTTTGACTCAGCTGCCTGTCCGGTCTTTGAATACTTATTACAGTCCTTAAAGCTACTGTTGCTCTGTTAAACTTTGGCCCAGGTACAGTTCATTGTCCGCTAAAAACCCGCCCCATTCAGCATTAAACACGCAGTAGGCTAGTATGAGACTGTCCACCTCCGGAGCCCCATTCATTCAAACGTGAGCGCAATCTGTAGTATGGAGGTAATTTATAGAAATTTTTGAAGTAAATTGTTAAACTGAAAAAATAGTTAAAGTTAAGAGCAAAGTGCTCTCTGTGTTTTAATCACTGCTTGAAGTGATTTGTAAAAAGTTTTTGATTTTTTTTGATGAATCTGATTTAAATGTTGGAACGTTTGGATTATTGCTGAATGTGAGAATTAGAGACTAACACAATAGTCTGTCCTTTTGAACAGGATTGAATATTATTTTTGGTTGAACTGAAGAGGTGTTTATGGAGAACACAGTAAAACCTTACCTAAAAATAAAAGGTTAAATCTTAGCATTGTTTTAAATTAACATTATTGACTATTGTAGTGTCCAATACTGACCGCTCAGCCTTTGGTACACTTGTGTGGAATAAGTCATGAACGCACAGCCATTTCCATGTCTTTAGAGTCTTTATTGCTCACAGCCGACACAACAAGACCCGAGTAGGCTATCCCCCAAGCACTACTGATTTTTGCGCAGAAAATGTAAGCCTTTTATACAGTTTTGATATGACAGTTTAGTAATAACTCTTTCTGTGATCTTAGATGAGCCTTTGAAGATTTTTATTAAACTCGGTGATGTCATTCTGTAAGGCCTTGGGACTCTTGCACCTGCTAGGCCTCTCTCGTCTCTGACCTTGAGCATCAGGCTCCCATGTCTCTGTCTGGGCCTTCAATGTGTGTGTGTGCTTTAAACTTATCATGTTTTAAACCAAACTCTTCTGACATTAAGTTTTCTTTCTTTTACATTAATATGTTTCTAAATGTATTGATATAACATACACTACGTGATTACACACCATGCATAAGTATAAACCATAACACATAACATAAACTCATCATGCATAAATGAATAACTAACTAAGCACACAGAAATAAGCATATAACATGAAAAATATACCACACTATAACTGAGTGAAATGTAGGGGTATCTGAATAAATAAAGAGAGAAGTCGATTCTATTTTACACTTAATGGGTTAAGTTTCTGTTTAACATTGAGTAAAGGGAATTCTTTTTGTAGAGTCTGAGGCAAAATTAGTAAAAACGTGAAATTAAGAATGAATAAACTTTTTAAATATGCTGCAGTTAAAATTAATATGGAAAAGATGCAAAAACAAAATGGTTTATGGTATTTATTGAACACCTGGTGTTAAAACTGAGATTTACAGAGACAGTATGGAACAAATCTATACTGAACAGAAACCCTGAAGAAAATGTTTATTATAAAAGTAAATACAGAAGAATTTACACTGAGTTTGTGGATTTTATGAACAGTTTTCCTTTTAAATGATTTTGGAGGAAAGCAATGTGAACAGAGGCGGTGTGGTGTGTTTGAGCAGCTGACAGACGCTGCCCAGTTACAAGGTTAACCCCAGAGGGGTCTGACACAAGAGTTTTTAATGGAAGATATTTCTAAAGGAATTAATTTGAAGTAATTGAACAATATTCTGAGAATGTTCTAATTAGATTGTGAATTTAAAGTCTTTGGCTAAAAAGTTGTGACAATATACTATGAGAAACTCGCTCTGATCTATTTAAATTATTTATGTTTGCATCAGCTGAATAAAATTTTACTATAATTGCAGATGATACCACTAACAGTTACAGGTTAAGACCTACAACTAATGGTAACTAAAACAAAATGGTAACTAAAATTAAAAACTGAACTGAACAAAACTATGTGGTTTAAAAAAAACAGAAACAACAGTGATGCTATTTGGAAAACATAAAGAAGACGAAGAATTAGAAATGATAATTGCTGGACTAACATCTTAAAATGATCAATGGCACTGGCCTTTCATTTTATGATGTTTATTTTATTTTTATTTTATTTTTGTTTTGAGCCATGGGTTTCCCAAGGCTCAAAAAAGAGTGGGAGAAGAAGATTTAAACTAACTGTATTAAAGTGAAGAGGTGATGCGTGGTTAACCTAATATAACAATAGTGTTTAATACAGTAAAAGATAAGTTTAAATCAAAAATAAAGAAAGGTTGACATGACTGTTTTGAAGAGGCACTGTTTGTTCTGATTGAGTCAAACTTTCAGATTAAATTAGATTTCCAGCAGACCATATCTGTGAAAACAGGGTTTATCTGTTGTTTAATTTTTATTGTTTTAATTTTAAGAGCTTACATGGTTTCGTTTGACGAAAGCCTGGAGGCACTTTCTCTGGGTCTAAAAATGTCAGAGAACGTTTGATTTGTTTGTTCTTTATTTGGATGGAAGCCAACCACAACAAGTACCAGTTCAGAAAAGAAGATTTGATAATTAATATAGCCACCAGTAAGAGCTAATATTAACTTAGTTCTTTGAACTTATAGTCATCTTGGGTTACACCTAGGAGTACACCTGTGAGCAGGGCCAGTGACAGGACGTCCTGTAACATCACTCTGAACTTGACAAACTGAGAGATCAGGGACAGGTGCAGTGCAAAGCAGAAGTCTGGAGGTTTTGTGGAAGTAAGACCATTAGACCAGCATTGCCTGCTGACCGGAAACATGCGTCCTTAAAGGATCCTCGGTTTATTTGTTCACATACAATGTGACGGAGAACATCGTGAGTCGAAACTCACCCCTTAGGAACCAAACAGCAGTTCCTTCAGGTTTATTTGAGAGCCCCACATTCTTCAACAACAGAGGTCTCCTTCAAGGTGTCCTTAATGAATATAAGGCTAAAATTAAATAAGCACTGAAACTAGAATTTTACCTTTGAGACAATTTATGCAAATGTGGATAAATTTAATTAGATTATAACCAACAAAGGTTTATGAATTGCACGAGAAATGCTGTAACTGTGAATTAAAACTGGAGATGAATTAAAACTGGTCCAAGGACTGGACAGAACAAATAGCACAGAGCTGCTTTGAGCTGAAAAGGTGAGATCTACAGGATTTCATCCAAAGTAACTCAGGTCTAGTTAACAGCATAACTAAAGCTTTTAAGAAAGAGCTTCACACTCTTCAGATGAATTGACAGAGTATTCTGGAATAGAGTTATTGATTTTGACCTGGTTCTAAAAATAGTTATAAAATATTTGGAAAAATGACTGTGATTTTAAATCTGCATTGAGATGTGCTTGTGTGGCACTTCCATGTCTTATAACTTTTGTTTGTGTTGATTTCCATGTATCCGGAGCTTGTTGGTGAGATTGATGGATGTGGCCATTGCTGGGTCAACATTCCTGGACATGCACCTGCCCAATGACTGTGGTCGAGGCTTTGACCTCAGATGAACACTTTGATATCTGAGGGACGTTAATGTTTGCATGTTCACCAACGGGACAACAGCTCCAGGACGGATCACACTACAGTCCTAAGGGCCGTATGGTTCATTGAAGTTATGATGCTTAAGAGAATTGATTTTAATCATTAAGAATGTGCATATGTCTCACTCCTGTTTATGTTTCTTTTCGTTACAGGGACAGTAATGGACAGGCAGGGACAGGCCGGAGATATTAAGTCCAATGGGGCGACCAGCTTAAACTCTGGCATATTTTTTTTTACTTTATTTTGGAGTGAAACTGTGTTTTGATTTATGGACTTTTATGATTTTGATTTTGAAGAATCAGTGTATGACTCTGTGGAGTCCCTCCAGCACTTTTTCTTCATTCTTTTGGAGTGATGACATGTTTTTGATTGATACACATATTGTTGAGTTTAAATGATCAGGATAGTAATCCCTTGTGATTTTTCTGTTCTGAATTGTTGTGATCTTTTCTTCTGTTCAGTTACCTATATTTTATAGTTTAGGCCTTGTTTGTGAATAGCCGCCTTGGCAGAAGGGGCGCCAGAAGGTCTTTTTCCCGGCAATAGGTCATTTACCAAATGGTTCAAATGTACTTAGGCTAGGTCAGCTGCCTGCTGGGTTTTCGCTTCTGGCCGTACAATTCACATCAAGGTGGGATTTTGATTTATGCCATGTCTGGCATAAACAGGGGGGAATGTTATGGGAATTGTACATCTCCATTAATGTTATATATTATGCTCTCACTCCTGCTCCAGTTCACATGCTTATCCACACACAAGTATGACTTAATGTCTTTAGCTATATCTACATCAGTTTGCACTACATCTAATCATTGTACAGGGACACTCTGTCCTGTACACTTAGACACACATCTCTGACTGACACGTCAGCTCAATACACGTCCATCCACGACCCTGGAGCTGGGGGGGGCTGGCATAATGTAAACCTATAAAGCCTCATGTATTGTTTACACCTTTAAGCAAAACCTTCCATGTACCATTGTTCATGTGTGTCCGTTTTGCTTCTCTTTGCAAAGATTAAACCTGTCTATTATTGTCAAATCATACACCGTCTCCATCGTCTGCTCATTTAATCTGTAACCAAAATTCTCTTAACAAGTATTAATGCTGCTGGTATTCTTGGAGTAACTCCCATAGTGAGTTGAAAGTGATTATGGAAAGTGATGAGAGTCTGTCTGTGTTTGGTTTGGATATGGCTCTCGTCAGCTCCATCTTGCTGCAGCTTCTCTCGGACTGTTTTCACCAAATGGCTTCATACTTTTATAGTTTAATTGAGGTTTGTTAGGCACATCTGTCAGATAACATTTGAGCAGTGATTAAAACAATCTTTTTTCAAGTTACTTCTGATCAAACTATTTGGGCAGGAAGGAAATAACCTAAGTAATGTTGTATTGACTAAAAACCATCTACAATTGTGTTTGTTTTATTTTAAAGATTTTAAGCTCTTCTATAGAACAAGACACACATGTTTTTACAGTGTACAGGTCTACTTGATTTTATTTATTATATTATTATTATAATATATTTGTTTAATGAGATTATTCTTATGGGGTTTAACCTTTTCTTCTCTGAATAGGTTCACTTTATTTACGGTGAAGAGTTCCTAAATAGGTCGCCTGCAGAGACGCAGACACAGAAGTGGAGGTAAGTGGAGAGAATGTTCTGGGTCACACTGCAGAGACGGAGGAAAAGACTAAGTATTGATTATTGTCTGTAAATAAGCTTTGACTTATAGTGCGACTCAGACTCAGACTCAGAGGCAGAATGTGATGTTGGTGTGCATCATCGGAGTCGACACGTGTGACAATCGAGGAGAGGAAGAGTCAGAGACAGTGAGGATGAAGAGGCTCCATTACACAAATCCATACTAAATGAATGTCATTTGATCTTAATTTTAAATAACTACCCCCTCCATGACGTTGGACATGGTCTAAGACTGGACTTGTTTGCATTTTGTAACCTTACTGTGTCTTCAGTCTATCTTGGTCTTGACTTGGTCTTGATTATGCAGACTTAACTAGAATAACAGGATCTTTTGGAGTTTAAATTACCACAAAATAGATGATCTGGTTGACCACAAACACAAAATCGCTGCTTGTCTTCAATATCACTATTATACTTTTAAAACTATGTTTCAAAACCACTTCATGTTGTATTGAAGCCTTTGGTTTCATTTAAGAACAGTTACAGCTACCTCAGCGCTCTCTCTTCTCACCAACAATAGAAACTCAAACGCTTCAGCTGTTTATCATGCACAT
This sequence comes from Neodontobutis hainanensis, assembly GCA_024349245.1. Classification (NCBI taxonomy): domain Eukaryota; kingdom Metazoa; phylum Chordata; class Actinopteri; order Gobiiformes; family Odontobutidae; genus Neodontobutis; species Neodontobutis hainanensis. The sequence continues at coordinate 14,076 of JALDNG010000148.1, read as the reverse complement.
GTAAAACAAGAGTATTTTAGACCATTGAATTTCAAATAGAAGACAGTTTAATGTAATCCTCTGTTTATACAGAAACAGAAAACCCTGTGAAATTGTCCTGTTTTTGTGGCAGAGCTCCAAGGTAATGCATTTCCTTGTTAGCTGAATAGATTGTTGGGACTGTGCTGTCTAAATTTTCAAGATAATAAATGTGCAGCTATGGGGATTAGTTTATGGAATAACACAGCTTTTATTCATTAAACGCAGACAACACACATCTATGCCCTCCACTTTTATTAAAAGCTTCATTTAAATGTTTTCATTGTTTAATATCTGCTTCAGGTGCTTTCCATCAGTTCTTTCTCACATACTTTGAGTAAATCCAGACTGTCTCTTTCTCTGGTTGGACAGTTTTGAAGATGTTTGTAATTTACGCTGGACTAAAAGTACCCACACTCGGGTATTGGCAAATCCAGATTAAAAAAAAGGCAGCTGGACGTGCTGTAAACATTGTTGATGTGAGACATATTTGTAGTCGTCTTTAGTGGCACAACTGGAATCCTTTCCTTGGCGATAGAAACTGGCGTTCAAAGCAACATTACTAAACATTTTCTTTTGTATTTACTGCACTTTGTGTTGGCTGCTAGTCTTCTGTTTAATTTCTGGTGTCTTTATAAGACATATTAAAATTCATTCATCCATGGCAGATTTGTTAATACAAATATATAACACATCCCATTACTTCTGCATGTTCCATTTCCACAGGATCTGTTTTAAGAAGCAGCTTTAGTCCAAAGTAAACTTGAGTTTGTTTAACCTGGACAAAAAGAAAGAAAGAGTTTTCAGCTTCACAGAGAGTTTATCTAAACTCTGAGTTACTTAAAGTGAAACTTTAGTTTGTGAACCTGACCCAGGTTTGATTCTTGTAACTCAGAGCCTGTCTGAGTTTCCTCGTCTGTTGTGTCAAATGGAGCGCTCTGATTGGACAATATACCTCTTCAATACTTCAATACAGAGAATATTCAATTCAAATACATTCATTTTCATGAGTTTCTGTCTTAATTTGACATTTTTTTAGTTTTTGAGTAAACAGTTAATGTGCCATATTTATTTATGTTCAATTTAATTCTAATCTTGAATAGATATTTGTTTATGAGCTGACAGCAGAAGTCTGTTTCTGTGATGATATATGTTTACAGTTTTATGACACATTAATAAGTCAGACCATTATAACCATAATTTAAAATACATTTCAGACATTCATTCATTCATTCATTCATTTTCTACCGCTTTGTCCCGTTAGGGGTCGCGGGTGGCTGGAGCCTATCCCAGCAGCTTTGGGCCTGAGGCAGGGTACACCCTGGACAGTGGCCAGTTAGTCGCAGGGCTAACATATAGAGACAAACATTGACAGACAACCATTCACTCTCACATTCATTCACTAGGGACACTTTAGAGTTGCCAATTAACCTGTACATACATGTCTTTGGACGGTGGGAGGAAGCCAGAGTACCCGGAGAGAACCCACGGTAACACGTGGAGGACATGCAGACTCCTCACAGAAAGACCGGAGTCAGCCGAGAATATTCAAGTCGGCCGGGTTTTGAACTCACGACCTTCTTGCTGTAAGGCAGAAGTGCTAACCACTCTGCCACGTGCACCCTTTCATAATAGACATTTCAGACATGTCTATTTTAAACATTGAATTAAGTATAAAAATGAATAATCTATAAAACTATTCCCTGTGTAGCTATTACTAACTGCAACTTACTGTACTTTCTTTTATTCTTAAATCTGACCCATGCTCTTCTTAAACATGTCCCCTGATTTTTACTCTCCTCGAACATCCAGCCTTCGTTTGATCAGCGTCTTCTCTGAACTCAGAGTAAACAGACTCTCACTATCACAGAAATATCACTGTCTGGTTAATAAAAGCTGCTCATGACACTTTTTATATTGTTTTCTGGAGCAAAAGGCCACTGTTAGTGAGAAGAAATCTACACAAAAGGATACAAGACACACGTGAGCACTTGATTCGACACTTTAGGGTTTCAGCTCATTGGATAAAACCAGAAGGTGTGCTTGTGATGAGCACTGCTTCATCTTCCAGACCTGACTCCATGTCCTTCAATAATACAAGGTCTACAGTTCACCCTCAAGGTTAGTTGGCCAAGAACTATAAAATAAGTATTAATTATATCATGTGATGACAAATGGACATTAACACTAGCCCGTTGTGTCTCATTACTGTATTTAGCATCACTTGGTGTATTTATTTTTGTGTTTTTTTTTGAAGCTGTGCACTTGAGCTGGCTGCACTTCCTCGGGGCTGGTATAAAGACATACTTTATCAAAAAAAGAATTTAATGGAACATGTCTTTAGAGTAAATATATACAGAAAATTTAATTATATATTTATGTATTTTCACAAATGTGTAACATTTGTAAATAAAGAACAAGGAGTAATAAAAAAATCTCTATCTTTTGAGGTAGTCACCCAAAGTATGTGTATATACAAAAAAAACAACTTTTACAGAAACAAGTAAATGTATAGGTAGTGGATAATTGTTAATTCAATCTAAAGGGGGCTTCTTTGAAACTTATAATTACTAAATGAGTCTGGGTATTTCTCCCCAATTCAAATGTGGCTGGGGGCCTACATCCAGACAATGTTCCACGTGGGCCTGCCTGCTGAGACACCCTACTGGATCCTGTCTACGGCATTTGTTTTCCAGGTTTGTTGGCCTGACCCGGCAGTTCAAGCAGGTGCACCACGCTGGCTGACCACCACTGGGTATGATTGGTCCTGGTCCTCGTCTGCCAGAGAAACACCTGGCAGACGAGTTGCAACAACCTGGAGAACTTCATCCTTCTCCTCCTGCGACAGTCTTTCTAACTGTTCATAAAAATGGAACAAGCACCGTTTAGTTCAGAGGTTTATTTGGGTGTGTGATCATTTGTAGATATATGACCAACCTGCCTCTGTTGTCCTGCAGCAGCTGTGCCACCCTCAGTCTGTCCTCTTCACTGACAGGCCCAGCTCCTCTTCTTTCCCTCACACAGCCTCTTCTTCTGCACCTCTTGCCCTCCCCCTTCTTGACTCAGTATCAGTGCTCTCTTCCACCGGAGCCTGTGTCCTGATTTATAAATAATTAAATGTTATGATTTAAAATGAATAAGTCCCCTTCAGATAATAAAGAGTTTAATAAGAGTAAGAATAACATGTATATGAATTTCAAAGTGTTAATTTTGTCTTACCAGAGTAGAATTCAAGCTTCTCTTTGAGCTCTTCATTAATGAGGTTCTTTTCCCTCAAATCCCCCAAAAGACTCTTTACTGTGGTTTTTGCCCTCTTTTCTCTGGCCATGGAATTCTTCTTCTCTCGCTCTAGATGTTCCTAGACTCTTGCCAAGGCTTCAGTGAGTTTGGTCTTAAGAGCGGTAGGAGAAGCAGGCAAGGCATAGCCATGATCTTAATAGAAAGAGGGATGAACATGGTTTGAGTAATGTTTCACTTCAAAAACATTATTTTGACACCACTAGTTTAATGCCCACATTCTTTCTGATAGTCATCACATGTCAAAGCCACTACCAGCACTGTGTGTGTGTGCGTACCAGTAATGCTTGTTCAATGTGTCTTAAATTGTGTTTGTATGGGTTTATTTGTGAGCGTGTTTAATATGAGTGGAAGCAAAAAAGTGAGATTTGAATATGTCTAGAGAACATTATGATAAGATATTTAAAGTAGAAATATTCACATCATTAGGCTGAGGTTGTGGGCTTGAGGTTGCCGTTTCCTGGAAATCCTGAGAGGCCATGGACAGGCTTTCTTCAGCTCTTCTGGAGGTAGAAGTAGCCCTGCCCTTTTCCAACTAAAATGATGAAGCATAATATATAATACATATAAAGGAATAAGCATCTTACCCTGCCATGTGATTGATAATTTACATTTATGAACATTCACATTTATGAATGCTAATAGTTTTATGAGGATACACCTACAGCTGAAGACGGATGGAATAACACCATCTTGGAGTCTGACAATCTGACCCGTCCTATCAAAATCATCATTCTTAAAATGATGAGAGCAAAGTACTGTTGTATCACTTGCATGAAATCCTTCTCTCCTCAAAGCCACTTCCCACTTCTTCCTCACATCTTTGTCCTTGGGAAACCTTCAAAATGAAAACTGAAGATTTGGGAGAGTCTACACAAAAACATTTCACAAAGGAGGTCAAGCTTATTTTCTTTCTTCACATTTCTTAGAACCTTTCTTCAACAAAAGCCCTATTTTGAATTGGACTACTGAAAACATACTCGAGTCAGTAAATAGTGAAGCTAACAACAAAATACTAAGTTCGCTGGCCAATGTTACACCAATAATAATTTATTTATTTCATCATAGCATTATTGTGTCAATTGTAATCTAAACCCATATTCGGGAGGGATTATTTTAACATGGGTAGGTGGAGTAATAATGTAATTTATACACAGACGTCTGGAATATTAATGTCCAATTCGCAAGGGAAAAGATATCTCAGTAATACTAGCAGAAGTGGGAGCGGTAACTCGATTTGAGCTTTGCTGTCATGTAGCCTACAGTACTATCAAAGATCCTTGCTCCTTCTCAATTCTGTGGATTTAAGGACAAAATACAACCAAAAGTACAATAGTAATGTTAAATCTTACATGTGAAAAGTAATCCCCCGAACCCTATTTGCGATGGTCCGCCGATTAGAACATAAAAATGCTGCACAGTGCTCTGGCATCTTAACTGCTGCTATTCAACGAAACTTTGAGTACGACCGGGTCAAGATGGCGGCCGCAGGCTACGTGCACAAGCGGAGTGACGAACTTCCGCTATTGTCAGAAGTCGGCATATCCGTTTCCGGTTTACTCTCTATCTTCATCCGTACCCACTATCACCTCACGATGAGTGCTGTTGCTGTTGTACGGAAAAGATATAATGTGCGTGACACATCTAAGTTTCAGAGAACTGTGAGTGGATCTACGGAGCACTGCTTCAAGTCGGTATAACAGCCATTTAAGATTCCACCGCTTCCCGAAGTGAGAATTATGAAGTGAGATAGTGTAGCCATATTCTAAAGAGGTTGATATTAACTATTTGTGTTCAACATAAATTCATAAGTAATAAATTCATAATAACTATCACTTTGTTTTCTCTGTTATTTTTATAAACTTGAAGGTGCCACACAATAAACACCTAAAATCACAGACATGGTCATGTATTTTTTTGCAGTTTACATTTTAAATTGTCACTTTTAATGGTATCATAGATGTATAAAACACTTAATTGGAAACACAGATTGAAAATAATTCGTTGCAGCTCTAATGAAGCATTAGACATTTCTGTATGTAGACATACAAATAAAACCTGTCTACTTTTTCTCTGATTGCATCCAAGACATCACTGTCTCTGTAAATTCTTTGGATGAGTATATCATCCTCAGCTGAAACTACAAAATCGCACCAATCCATTCCCGTTATTAACATCTGCCCCTGTACTTGCCGGTAATAGGCGTGCATTTGTTTTAGCTCCAACTTTCCTTCCTTCATTTTTAGATATGGGCAGTCAACGTAGCTTTTAACATTTGGACATTTAATTTCAACCAGTCCAAACTGACATGGCTCTGAAGGGTCAAAGATTAACCCGTCTGGAGACGCACCTAGCCAAGGAGCATCAGGGTGAATTACCAATCCACAAGGGTAGTGATTGACTCTTTTTATTTGGCAATATTCCCAGATTGCATCTGCCTCCAATTCGAGCCCCCTCTTCATTGCTGCCGTCTGACGGGTCCCTTGTAGTAGCCGGTTAGCCAGACCTTCTTCAGTGTTCTCTCGAACCTGGCAGATTTCCCTATAACGTGAAGCAGTCAGTCTATACCTCCTTAGTTGATGCCATTCAGCACATAAACTTTGCTCTCTGGTAGCACATTCATATTTGTACGCCATGTCCCAGGTGACCTCCAGACTCTTTTGGTGTAGCTGTTGTGGCTCAGTACAGACGAACATGCAACTGGATGGCTGTAGGTGGTAATTCTGGAGAGGCACAGATGGTGGTGGTGGGGCAGCATGGAAGGACAGGTTTCGCGTTGCTGTTGTTGGTAGGACAAGGGGCTACCAGCTTGAACCTTGCCAAGGGCAGAGTCGACCAGGGGAATTTCACAGCTGATGCCCAAGCTGCAGATCATCGGTGCCTCGGCTGTAGAAAAATCTTTATATACTTCTGTCACCTGGGATGTAACAACATATGGATTAACAATACACTAAATATAATATAACAAACACAATTATCATACAAGTAACTTTCCCTGTAATGTCTATCCACAGTATATTATGCATGGCATATAAGCTCATAATGGAGGTTATATCTCTACTCACCTGAAGGACAGAGAGATAAGGCAAATCTCCAGTCAGGCCTTTGTAGAGTGTGCTCCTGTGTAGAACATAAAACTTTCACGAGTGGAAAGTGGCATATCCACACAGGAATTTTAATTCAACATGCAACATGTAATAAATCTAGAATACTCAACCTAACACCTTACCTAACACCCTCGGTTGTTGCTCTACACTTTGGTTTAGCTGACAGCACAGCCATCTTTCCCACAGGGCCTGGCTTAATACCCTATTTAGTTATTGAGGATACAGATAGCAGTTAGATGTAGTTAGAAAATAGTCAACAGTTCTATAATTGTGGTGCACACTTACCAAAGTTCTGGGCTTATGCCATTGCTGTTCCCCTTCAGTACAGCTTAGCACAGGTGGGACCGCTGACATATTCAGAGTAATGTGCTGACTGGAACAGCAAAGCAACACTGTGGTTGCATAATGCTGCTCCAGCAACACATGTGCAGCTGTGTTCCATAAGCTCCACGGGATTTGAACCTTTCAATACAACCTGCATAATTAAAATGACATATTAAATACTTATTTGTCATGGCTTGATTACTGTTTAATCACCTGTTCAGGACATAATCTTGTTTGCTTTTTTCATTCTAGAGCTAATATTTTAGATATTTTACCCGGAGGGGACTTACATTTTAGTTACATTGAGCATGAATGCCCTTAGCTCAGTCCCCAGGAACATCAAGAACACTGGGGATATAACTGACAAAATTATAACATGAACAAGAACGCATGCAGTAGCCCAAATGGGGACCAGCAAGGTAAACTCACCAATTTTAGCCACTCTTTTCATTAACTCATTTGAGATTTATAATAAAGAAATACCTTTGCCAAATCCCCAGGAACATCAGGAACACCGGGCCATTAAAGTAACAAGCTTAGAACGGCTGGCTTATCAATCCTAGCTTCACCATACACTCAAACTGTGAGGTTTCTCTGCTTTCCTCATGGTCCTGTAGCACAATGACAAGACAAGACAAGACATTTATTTTTGTATAGCCCAATATCACAACAACAGCCGCCTCAAAGGGCTTAACAGACTGTACTAGACAACATCCCCTGTCCTTAGACCCTCCATCAGGGTGAGGAAAAACTCCAAAAAAACCCAGCCGGGAAAAAAGAGAAACCTCAGGGAGAACCACAGAAGGAGGGATCCACTCCCAGGACGGACAGGCCGTGCAAAAATGTGTCCAGGACAGTTGAAAAAAAAATACATAAAATACAAAACATATTCACAAAAAACATTTATGTTGACAGCGTCCAGTGTCCACTCTGTCTGTGTATGTAAGGTGGATGGGACCTCAGCCATTATCAAGGTAGATGAAAGATGAGCTGTGGGTCCTCACACTGGAGCAGAGTCAGGGGGGGGTGGGGCAGTACACATCACCAGCAGATCAGAGGTTTGCGTCCACCCTAGGAGGAGGTAGAAAGGAGAAAAACAAAAGTGCTAAATACTACTGATAATAGGCAGATGTAATAATAATATCAGCGGTTGAGTGTGTACCTACAGCTACAACCAGTGTAAACCTAACCCTATGATCAATCAGTCTCCATACGTTTGGTGAAATAAGTAAGTTTTGAGTTTGCTTTTGAAAATCTCAACAGATGCCCTGATAGTGACTTCCCCTGTGCCCTGATCTTTATTAGAAACTGTAAGGAGAGCAAGTTAAATTGAAGTTTCAATTATCACAACAAACTGCGTCTGCAAAAAAAAAGTTTCTATACTAACACTTAAGTAAAAAAGAACACGTCTCTAACTAGCTTAGCCGCTATCGGCCGACACACCATATTAGATTAAACTACTTACCCTCGTAATTGTGCAGGTAACTGGATATGTATAATTTAAATTCCTTGTCCCTCTTGCTTGTGGGAGCAGGGGACCAGGCATCAACGATGCGATGAACATCGCTAACACTTATTTTCGGCAGGTCCTGAAGACATCGAGTAAAATAAGCCATTTTGAGCGCCGCAAGTAAACCGGAAACGGATATGCCGACTTCTGACAATAGCGGAAGTTCGTCACTCCGCTTGTGCACGTAGCCTATAGGGCGTCTATAGCAGAGTCACATGATCAAAGCCTAATGATGTCATCAGAGCATGTCCACCATATTGTGTTTGTTCGAGAAGCTGTTTATATAAAGTTTTCCAAACCATGTGACGTAAGTATGTCATGCCATGTGACGTAATGATGCCAGTAATCAGAGGTTGTGAGTAGCACTACTTATTAACGGGGTCACTGCAAAATTGATTATGTCACTTGACAGTTTCAAATTCTTGCTAATGAGCTTTGGGTTAGCATTTGGGTTAGTCGTAGGTCTAAGCATAGGGATAGCGTTCGGGTACGGGTTATGGTTTGGGTTAGTGTTATTGTTAGGGTTAGGGTTAGGCTTTGGGTTAGGGTTATTGTGTAAGGTTAAGGTTAATGTTACTGATTAAGGGTTAGGCTTTGGGTTAGGGTTATTGTTTAAGGTTAAGGTTATTGATTAAGGGTTAGGCTTTGGGTTAGTGTTATTGTCAGGGTTAGGCCTTGGGTTGGGGTTATTGTTTAAGGTTAAGGTTATTGATTAAGGGTTAGGCTTTGGGTAGGGTTATAGTTAAATAGTTTAAGGGTTAGGGTAAGAGTTTAATTGTTTAAGGGTTAGGGTTAGAGTTAAATTGGGTTAACCATAGGGTAGGGTTATGGTTAGGTTAGGGTTAGAGTTAAATTGGGTTAGGTTAAGGGTTAGGGTTAGAGTTAAATTGTTTCAGGGTTAGGTTAGGGTTAGGGTTAGAGTTAAATTGGGTTAGGTTAAGGGTTAGGCTTTGGGTTAGGGTTATTGTTTAAGGTTGAGGTTTTTGATTAAGGGTTAGGCTTTGGGTTAGGGTTATAGTTAAATAGTTTAAGGGTTAGGGTAAGAGTTTAATTGTTTAAGGGTTAGGGTTAGAGTTAAATTGGGTTAACCATAGGGTAGGGTTATGGTTAGGTTAGGGTTAGAGTTAAATTGGGTTAGGTTAAGGGTTAGGGTTAGAGTTAAATTGTTTCAGGGTTAGGTTAGGGTTAGAGTTAAATTGGATTAGGTTAAGGGTTAGGCTTTAGGTTAGGGTTATTGTTTAAGGTTGAGGTTTTTGATTAAGGGTTAGGCTTTGGGTTAGGGTTATAGTTAAATAGTTTAAGGGTTAGGGTAAGAGTTTAATTGTTTAAGGGTTAGGGTTAGAGTTAAATTGGGTTAACCATAGGGTAGGGTTATGGTTAGGTTAGGGATAGAGTTAAATTGGGTTAGGTTAAGGGTTAGGCTTTGGGTTAGGGTTAGAGTTAAATTGTTTCAGGGTTAGGTTAGGGTTAGGGTTAGAGTTAAATTGGGTTAGGTTAAGGGTTAGGCTTTGGGTTAGGGTTATTGTTTAAGGTTGAGGTTAACCATAGGGTAGGGTTATGGTTAGGTTAGGGTTAGAGTTAAATTGGGTTAGGTTAGAGTTAAATTGGGTTAGGTTAAGGGTTAGGCTTTGGGTTAGGGTTATTGTTTAAGGCTGAGGTTAACCATAGGGTAGGGTTATGGTTAGGTTAGGGTTAGAGTTAAATTGGGTTAGGTTAAGGGTTAGGCTTTGGGTTAGGGTTAGAGTTAAATTGTTTCAGGGTTAGGTTAGGGTTAGGGTTAGAGTTAAATTGGGTTAGGTTAAGGGTTAGGCTTTGGGTTAGGGTTATTGTTTAAGGTTGAGGTTAACCATAGGGTAGGGTTATGGTTAGGTTAGGGTTAGAGTTAAATTGGGTTAGGTTAGAGTTAAATTGGGTTAGGTTAAGGGTTAGGCTTTGGGTTAGGGTTATTGTTTAAGGCTGAGGTTAACCATAGGGTAGGGTTATGGTTAGGTTAGGGTTAGAGTTAAATTGGGTTAGGTTAAGGGTTAGGCTTTGGGTTAGGGTTAGAGTTAAATTGTTTCAGGGTTAGGTTAGGGTTAGGGTTAGAGTTAAATTGGGTTAGGTTAAGGGTTAGGGTTAGAGTTAAATTGATTCAGGGTTAGGTTAAGGGTTAGGGTTGAATTGTTTCGGGGTTAGGTTTCTCGTGTTCAGACTGGCGCGTGTTCGTACGTGCATGACTGAGTCACCGGAGCATTATCTTTCAGTCTGTCGCACTTTTGTAAAAGTGTATTGCTGGACAAACTTTGAGAGTAAACTATATTTAAATGTCGAGTGCTGACACAGCAGTAAAGCAAACTCTTGAGACATGGAAGATAATAAAGCACCAGACTGACAAACGGCATGTTTTATAAACCGTTGTTCAACGCAGTATGGCTGTTGTAACTTCGTATATATTATCTACTGCATGTTACTTTTGTTAAAAGTGGCTAACGTTAGCTTAGCAGCTAACGCTACATCAACTCACGTAGCTTTTACCGAGGCTCAGTGTTTACAAGAGTCTCAGCAGGACAACGGCAAAAGTTAGAGAACTTATATCAGACAGGATACTGTTCACTATTACTGTTGTTATTTGGACGAGTCTTTGCACCAACGTATGACTGTCAACTCATTTAGCTAGTTTTAGGTTATTACTATTACTGTAATGAATTGGTCCTGCATTATTTTGAGACGACATAAACGTAACCTCACAGTATAATTTTAGCTTATCATTGTTTATTTCACTGTTGGTGTCGTTCAGAATACCTCAAACATGAAGTTTATTACTATAAAAATACAGATATGCAATTATTTTTTTTCCAAAGAAGAGGAGGAAAGAAGAGGAGCTGGGCCTGTCAGTGAAGAGGACAGACTGAGGGTGGCACAGCTGCTGCAGGACAACAGAGGCAGGTTGGTCATATATCTACAAATGATCACACACCCAAATAAACCTCTGAACTACACAGTGCTTGTTCCATTTTTATGAACAGGAGAAGGATGAAGTTCTCCAGGTTGTTGCAACTCGTCTGCCAGGTGTTTCTCTGGCAGACGAGGACCAGGACCAATCATACCCAGTGGTGGTCAGCCAGCGTGGTGCACCTGCTTGAACTGCCGGGTCAGGCCAACAAACCTGGAAAACAAATGCCGTAGACAGGATCCAGTAGGGTGTCTCAGCAGGCAGGCCCACATGGAACATTGTCTGGATGTAGGCCCCCAGCCACATTTGAATTGGAGAGAAATACCCAGACTCATTTAGTAATTATAAGTTTCAAAGAAGCCCCCTTTAGATTGAATTAACAATTATCCACTACCTATACATTTACTTGTTTCTGTAAAAGTTGTTTTTTCGTATAAACACATACTTTGGGTGACTACCTCAAAAGATAGAGATTTTTTTTATTACTCCTTGTTTATTTACAAATGTTACACATTTGTGAAAATACATAAATATATAATTTAATTTTCTGTATATATTTACTCTAAAGACATGTTCCATTATAGCACTCTGAAGTCACATCCTACAGAGAGAGAGAGAAATAAAAAAAAAAAATGCATTGGTGTCTTGACAGTAATATTCATTTCATCAATTTACAAAGGAATGTAAAACAGATGCAGTGTTTGAGAGGTAACAAACATGTCTTCAACATGTTAAATTAGTGCACCAAGATATTCTGGAGTTTATCTGATAAATAAAACAGGCTAGACTTCTGCTGCATGAGACCTACACATAATGGTTCCTTGTGAAAGAGACAGAGAAAAGGACTGTGGGCATGTGGCTGAGACACCTGTCCTCTGCAGAGTTGTGTCTGGGCTAATTCAGCTGAGGGAGGCGGAACAACACCAGGTAGAAGACCAGGGTTCCGAGGGTCATCTTGAAGAACACTCCTCCGTCGGGGGAGTCCCCCATGAGACTTTAGTCAGATCCCTAAAATGTTACTCTGCAGCTGTGGATGTATGTGTAGTCCTTTGCCTCCTTTACCGTGCAAACACAATAGGGCTATGATTTTTATTGCTGTAGACCTTTTTTTGTCTGTGGAACAATACATTTAACATTAGATAACAACATGAGCATCATTTTTCAGGCTAAAAAAATATGAAATATAAAAATGTATTACTTATGAAACCTTGCCTTTATTGTTGACATGTACTGGCCAGTGGTGGTTGTGATGATTATAGTCCAGTGCAGCGAGAAGAGTCCTAGCCTCATCCACTGGAGGTGAGAACGAGAAGCACTTGCCAGCGTACATGACTTTATGATTCTGAAAGGACTCCAGATCAGAGGTGACCTAAGAGCAAAGAAAAAACATGAAACTTCAGAGTATATCAAGTATAACAGACATGACTGTTGAAATAACCAAATAATAAAAACATATTGTTAGTATTAGTTTTTGTTGTTCCATTGATAATTCTGTAAATATAGTCCTTACTCACACATTTAGCATATACTATCAAACAAATAAATCAGTATGTTAAATTATATATATATATATAGTTTTAAATCTTACCTTAAAAGGTAATAAACTTCTCAACATCCTTCAGCCACCGTCCGTTTAGGACAGTCTGTGAGAGTGCCTTGTGTGCGGCAGAACCTGATGTTATGACCTTTTTGTCATAGTTTCCCACATCCAGAGGAGCATGCTGGCATCTGCCAAGGGCCCACTCGTGCTCGCCGCTGACGTGGTGCAGAACACCTCGCCATATGATGAATATGAAAGTTTAATCAAAAATACATTTAAGTAGATAAGCACACTGACAAACGCATGCACAACTGAGAACATCTTTACTTTGTGTGTGGAGTCAATACAAGTAAAAACCAACTGTTGACATCTAAAATTATATTACATGGTTATTATTGATCAATCATACACACAAAGAACTCCTTCCAGTTTTCTGCTTTCTGGCAAGAAAACCAAAAGTGATTGACTATATTCTTTGTCCAGGAAAATATTTGTGAATGACCAGATATCATCCCTGCCTGTCTCCTGTCCACATTTACAACACTGATAATGTCCATGGTGTCTTGCTCTAATGCCGTGTACGTACAGTACTGTGCAGAGTGACTATTTTGGGGTGGGAGGATAATAAACAACTAAAACCTAACAGTGGGAGACTGACATGTTGTAAAGCTATTTGAATTACCTGGCGAGTCTATCCTTCCGTCAGCTGGAACAGAGATAAAGAAGCCTATCAGCTTGTTCCATAAAGTGATTCTACACTAGTCTATACTGAAAATCCTTTTATCTACAATCTATAATTGTAACAAAAAATTTAAAATGTAAATTTATCACACTCCTCACCCATGCTATTGTCACTGTAAAAGCTTTTGCTGATGGGGAGATGGAGAAAGGTGGCCAGTTGCATCAAGTTTCGGTTGTAAGTGATGCAGGCAGGCTGGTTCATTGCTTTCAGCAGCGACTTTTATAGGCCCAGGGAAGGTGGGAATGTCAGATGCTTACTGTAGCTCTTCAATGTCTGGAGGGTGTGGGTGCTATGCAGAATCTTCTCAATCAAGAATGTCCAGGACATCGTCCTCGAACCCAATGATGGGTAGTCTGTCAATGGCACTTTGTAATGTATCTCCAGCACTGTATAGTGAAAAAAAACATGCATATTTTGCACCATCACTACCATAGTTAGTCTAAAATGCTCACTAACAAGCCTTTTTTCATAGCTGTAATACATACCGCACAAAGATAGGTGGGACATAGTCAGCTTCTGATGGGTCTGAGACCAGCTCGCCCTCCAATTCTATCCTGTAATATAAAAATAAAAAACAAAACCAATGCATTAAAACATAAACATGAA
>JALDNG010000147.1:657500-734157 GCA_024349245.1 Neodontobutis hainanensis | reverse complement strand
GCTGCTGTGTATATGGTTTGTGGCTTGGATTATAGCAAGCTAACAAAGCACCAAAATGGTTATTGATTTGAGCCAAAATATGAGTTCAAAATTTAGTTTTTTATTAAATTTTATAATATGCATGATTATTAGGCAAATATTTATGAACTGGCTCCATCCATAGTGATCCAGTAAAATCCAAGTTCTGTTTTTTAACAAACTGTAACTTCGATTTTTGTTTTCTTATGTGAACCGAGTTTGGCCGAGAGCTATACACAAACATAAACATAAAGGTTTCATATACATTCACCTCCACATTTCTCCGTAGGTCAATTTACATTGTGTTTAACAAACCCCGTTCTCCCTTTCTCCTCACCCTTGTCTCCTCCCCACTACCCCCTGCCCGCTCACCCCGTCCCGCAGATATCTGTACCTGTTGTTCTCCAATGACGACCTGTTGCCGCTGGAGAGCTGGGTGTTCAACACTGAAGCCCACCCACTGCCTGTGCTCCACTTAGGTAACATCACTCTGCCGGGCAGTGAGCCGGCCCAACGGTAGACCCTACCCCCCGACACAGGACAAACCTTCTCAGACTGTCCCAGAGCAGACAGATAGCACCACAGACCAGAGGACTCGCAACCCCTCTCTGTTATTTACTTTTGACTCTGTTTCAATAAAGGACGTTGGTCAAGACCGACTTGAATCAAACTTTTTCATCTGAAGGACCGACCAAGCTTCAAAAGTGGAGGCTTGAATTTTTTCCTTTTTTTGGTGTTTATTTGACCAAACATCCACTGGTGCAGACTCAAACCAAGGCACTGAGAGTGCTTGTGTGAAGGATCATGTCACAGTTGGACACTGTGCTGATGAGAATTGTCACTTTTCCTCGACAGACTAACGGACAGAGTTGAGCACTTGACAGGGTCTGTTATAGGTTGTATTTTTCATGTATCTGAAGGTTAAATCTTTATTGGAGACACAGGGTGTGACTCAAAGCCCTTCTCTTCCCTGAACCAACCCTATTCAGGGCTCTTTAATTTACACAAACTGATCGATGAAGCCGTTCTCTGATGGGCCCACAGCGGGTGTCCCGTTGTGACCACTATAGCCCTTCATTACAACGTTACCCAGGCCATTCTGCTGCTACAGTTGGAAGCTGCTTTTTAAAAGCTCCCTGTTCACACCGCTTTCTTTGTGCAAGCCTTTTCTTATCTCCCTGTCCAATTTGTACACTTTAAAACTTCAAACTTTCATAAAACTAACATCTGCATATGTGTGTATGTGTGAGACTGGTTAATTTACACAGCTGCATAAGGTTTCATAGTGTACTTTTTATTGTTGTGTTAGAGTTAAGGCATAGCACTTAAAATGAAGACCCAACTTTTGTCTCTTTATTGTCCCGAATTGCAGTGATTTCTCCTGCGATCATCAGCTGGACACAAAATGGATGACCTTACTGTTGTGTTACAAATGTATTTTTGCCACTATTGTTCTTAACACCTTTTCTTTTACCCATTTTGTCAACCTCTGTTGAACAACAAACTATCTTTTCAACTCCGTTTAATGCACCCTACACAACTTGAAAGAGAAACACAACATTTAGAGAGATTTTCTTGAGCTGAATAGATTTTGAGTTAAGACTACAATAAATGTTTGGTGTGTTCAGAACACAATATTTGTCTCAAACTCTTTGGCAGCTCATTTGAGTGAACAGCAGCAGCAGCTAAATCACTTTATAGTTACAGGCCTGTTCTTCAGGTTTCACACAGAGAGCCCTGTAGTTACATAGGTACATCAAAGACCAGTTTAAAATAAAATAAGATGTTAAAGAAATTATCTAATTAGTGCAAATGGGGACCTTTGAGCCCAACAGCTGCTGTATGATCTTTGTCCAAATAACACAGAGGTCAAATTAAAGATCTTTCAAGTCAGCTCTTTTGAATGTTAAACAAAATATATTTAGTGCACATTGCTTACATTTTATTTCAAATCTTTAAATCTTAATCTTTCCTCTTTGTAAGAGTTATGTTGTTGAAAACCCTTGATGCTTCATAATCTGAGTCTGCGGGGACTGTGAGCAGTTTTGTTGGTGCGTTCTTATTGTGTGGCTCCGTTTCCTGTGGTTCAGGTGGAGTGTTTGACTACTAAAGTTGAAGAGCAGGAATTGCACTAAACATGAAGGAGTTTTGTGTTTGTGGTCTTCATGTAGACTGTTTTCAGGCCTTATTGTTTAATGTGACGCCTCAGCCAATACTGTGCTCTGTTATTTGCAAAACTATTTTGTGTGACTGCATTTTGAATTGTAATTTGAAACCACAATTTTGGTTTTGTGTGGATTTGACACAACATACAGCTATTTGAAAAATTATTTGGCTTCATGTTTTGTTTACTGCTTTATACAGATATTAAAAACTCGAAATATCCTTGTGCTCCAGTACTGCTTGATCTAAATTTATTCAGATTTAAATACCTAGTTTATAGTCAGAATATACAGCATGTAAAATATTTATTTGAAATGGCATTGCAGTTGCCATAGCTTTTTGGTCACACTTGTTTTGGAAAGTAATCGTTTTTATTTTAAAAGAAACTTTTTTTTAGGAAATTTCCAGCAGCAACAACCACAGCTAACGTTTGACTAAATACATAAAAGTTTTAAACACATCACGTTACGTTTCTTTCTACTCCTGGCATCCCATCATGCACCGATGTCACTCCACCTCTGATCTCCAGCTGGTGGAGTGACACTCATTATTCTCACAGCACAGTCTTAATTTACCGCTAAACCCGCCCTGTGTCTCTGGCATCATGCAGATACTGTCCTGGGACAAACCTGGGCTTCATCGAGTCGCTGTGAGCGATGAGGATTTTGAAAATTGAGTGTTCTGTATTTGTATTTTTACTGAACTGAAAAAAATAAATGAAAGTATCTGTAAATATGTTTAAAAGTGAAACAATAAAGACGTTATTAAAGTGACAATCTCGGTTCAGTTTTTATAAGTGTTATTAGTAAATCTTTTTTTTTATTAAGAGCCACAAAAGGCACACTTTCTCTGCTGTTATTTGGTCAGGTTGTTGTGTTGTGCGATTCTATTGTTGAATCTTCTCATGTTCCAGTTTTTGGGTCCATTCAGAGTTCAGATGAGGCCATTTGGAAGTGAACCAAGAAGCTCTACCATTTCAAGACGTTTTGCTCTGCTCTGCTTGGAGATTGGTTCAGAAGAGTGTGTTCAAGTGAGCAGTGCTTTAACCAAACCCAACGTGGCAAATGTGAACATTCAGTGGAATGACATCTACAAAAAAAAAAAACATCGATTTTATGACATATTTCATGTTTGAAAGCTGCAGAAACACTGGAACCCTGTTCATTCTTCAAAGCCTTTTCAATATATGGGAAACTTTTGTAAATGTAATCTAACCACTGAAACCTAACCATGTTTATCTTTATAAAACTGTTAATCCCTGTTTAGTTGTAATGTGAAGTGATTTCTATCGGCTTTGTTCACATTATTGCACATATGCTTCTCAGCTTTACAGATCCATTTGCTGACACTAAAGAAGACCTCCAGGTTCACGTGCAGTGCAGCGTGTGTTAAATGTAAACCTTGAATAAACAATACATTTTACTAATAAACATTAGTTTAAGCAAAAAGTTTAAATAAAGTTTATTTGTCCTGTAGACATGTCATGACAGACTGCCTTTAGACCTTTTTTTTGTATGTATCATACATTTTAGATTCAAATGCTGGTTCGGTTATCATTGGCAAATAATCTGATCAAAATTTATGTTTTAAAATAAAAATGCTGGATTTGGTGATGATGCTCGCAGGGGATATCTCTTCCTTATTTGCACAACATTTACAGTCTACTAATATTTATCTTTGTATCATGCCCCAAAAAGAAATTAAAGGCTTATGACCAAAAAAAAAACATAAATGACCAAGTTATTTAAAGTATATGGAAGTTGACTGACATCTTAAAATGTCTCTAAGAGCTCTTAACATTTATGTGGGTATGTAAGTTACACTCCACTGACTCGTGTTTCAAATCATAGTTAAATGAAACCCAACGCTGCAACTTTTCCTCTTGCTTCTTCAGAGCTACTTCTTGGCTCAGCATTAGTCGAAAA
Source organism: Neodontobutis hainanensis (assembly GCA_024349245.1). NCBI lineage: Eukaryota > Metazoa > Chordata > Actinopteri > Gobiiformes > Odontobutidae > Neodontobutis > Neodontobutis hainanensis. The sequence goes on along the minus strand of JALDNG010000147.1, from coordinate 730,051 downwards.
AACAACAGTGGCCAAGTTACACCAGGAAGTGGTTTAGACTTGAATATGTCTCAGTTACAGCTTGTCTCATAACTAAACAGGTGTGGATAGATGGATGGTCAAATCTATCTTTCATAAACTAAGAATTGTTTTAGGTTAGACGGGTTGCTTAAGGAAACAAGTGTAAAGAATCCACGCCTGTTTGTTTAAGATATAAGAGGAAAAGTAGCAGGTGTGACGTGGCCAGTGGAAAAATGTGCACGACCTGCCAAAAAAAAAAAAAAAGAAACCCACCTTGTACTTTTTTGTAGCTGTGCAATTTTCTTATGCCCACATTAAGGCACATGGTGTAACTTTTCTGCCTCATTATGTAACAGGAATCCAGGCCAAACATTGAGCAAGCCATTTCAGTAGATTAGTGAAATAAATATTTCGAAGATTTTTAGAAGCTATGAGATAGACCTTTTATATGAAAAACAAAAGAAATCTTGAGTCAGTATGAGATGTTTTTTTGTCTTGATGACTTAATGTCTATTATTTGAACTTGCATCTTGCTTTATACATAATTAAAGGTGCAGTGTTATGGCTCTTGAAAGGGATGTATTTTCAGACACTCCAAAAAAATAAGTTACCTTATACCTTATAGATGTTACCTTATAGATTAAGTTGGTGATGCTAAACCTAAACGGAAACACTTAAAACCACGTATGTGTTGCTCTTCCTGAGATGTGGTAGAAACAATACTGCTCCAGATTTGGTCATATTATTTTAACCTAAACCTGATACAATGGTTTCAACTTAATGTAGTGTTCCACAGAATCTGTAAAACTCCAAAACGTCATCACCACAAACATTCTTTTAGTGTGACGGTTAGTTTTGGTTTCCCTACCGTACTTATTTCCTTAAAAGTGTTATTTTCACTCATTCATTCTTTCAGACAGTCAGTATAATTCATTTTTTGGCCCATGCTGTTTTATTCAAGCAAGGGTGTTTTCAGTCTCGATGGCGGCTCACACCGTGGGGTCTTGTCAAAACCCAGACTGTGAAGAGGAGTAATTTATAATCCAGGATCAGTGCCGTGTTTAGATTGAGTCCGGCGATGGTAAAAGCAACAACGTGAAGGATTTGCAATGTAGAGATGAGTCAGGAGCCCCTTCAAAAGTCTGCGTTATTCCTATGTCAGGGTCCCGGCAGACAAAGGTTTAGTTTTGAGAGGGTAATCCCATCTCTAGGTTTTAGGCCTATTCAAAAAAAAATTTCTGGAGATGATAAATGACTCAAAGTGACCTCTGTGGTGTCTGTGAGGTCTCATAAATCACCACTGAGATGAGGAAATGAAACATTAGCCAACATTGTAAAAGTTTAGCAGTGAGGTGTTAACATGAAAGCGTTGTGACCTTCAGACGTGAGTATCTGAGTGGCATATGGCTTTTTCCTCTGATAACAACAGCTCCATGATGTCATAGGAAGTGCAGTGCTTTTAGTGACCCACTAAGTCAATTGGAGGAGATTAGCTCATGTTTTTGTCAGCGGACATAGTGAAAGCGTTAATGGCTCTTCAATGTGTGTTTGTGTAGCTCTAGGTTCATTCAAATCACTTGTGTGTGTTTAATGTGTTAATAGCCAGCACTGCTCAGCTTGCCGTGCACTGGACACACTTGAAACACAACTCTGGGGCGCTGTGCTGAGAAGAAGCAGGTGGCAGTGCATAGACACACACACATACTCACACAATTGAACACACACCTGAGCCGTGTACACAGGCACAGTGCTCTGATATCACGTCAATAAAACCTCACCAACACATATTTAAACAAATACTGTCTAAAAGCAAATAAACACTGACAAAAATGCTTTCTGGTTCTGATACAATCTGAACTCCTTTGCATTTGCAATCATGTAAATTTCTCTTGGCAAAGGTACACAGACCTTACCTTGTCTTGGACATACTAAAGTAATACATGCAGGACTTTTCTCTCAGTGGGTTGTTTCATAGTAAATGTTGTGTAGCTGACTTCCTGTTCACCACTGTCCTGCCCAGAATGAGTATCAGTTTTAATTGAGAATGGGATGTGAATGTGAAAAGGGGATCCCCTCTGTTCTCTATAGTTTCCTGTGAGCACTGCAGACTCAGACTTTGATCGAGGTGTGTATCCCCCGTCGTGTTCATCGGGGCTGTCCCAATGCACACCCACAACTACGACCTACAGTTGATAAGAAGCTGCTTTTCTGCTCAGATGGACTCTCCCATGACTCACTCAACTGTATGTGTGTATGTATACCTAAGCCTAAACACTGTCATATTTAACACTTTAAAGGGATAGGCTAGTTCAGTAAGTACGCCTATTACATACCTTTGGATAGAATTTTGCATTTTAAACATTAACCTATTATTTATTTGTGCTACTGAGAAATACCAATTTTTAGTTCAGACATAAACATTTATGTGCTAGCACTGAACACTGTTAACTGTTGATGCTGCACGCACTCACAATAAAATAAACCCTGTTTGGATGTTCGAAGGAGAACGTCATCTGCGTAGGGACGCTTTTGGTTACTTAGCAACGCCAAAAACTTTGTCGACCAATCAGAGGCTTTGTTGGCGCATTGATGTACTCAAACGTAACGGCTCTGTCATTATTTGATCTGATGGTGATGCATGTTCAACATTTTGGTAAATATATAAAGTGTGTGTCTTTCCTTCAATTATTAATTCGTCTTTTTATTTTTATTTTTTATTTTACGCTTTCTAGCTGTAAATGCGTCACTGATTGTGAGCCGCCAGTCGACGTAGCATAGTTGTGTATCTCGCTGTCAGTGGGTTGGCTTTATAAAACAGGCGTGTAGCTAGCCTCGCTGCATATTGTATTTTTTGGCGTCCCATGTGTCTGTCGCAGCAGTGGATTATGTGGAGGTGTCTGTCAAGTTAACCTCTCGTTTTTCGGACTACAAATGCTTTCAGAGGCGACTTTTGGAAACGTATGTACTACTTTTTGATACTGCATTTTAAAACTTTAACTTATAGTTTGTCATTAAAACGATATGCCAAATTGTGTTACTCAAAATATAGCTATATTAGCTAACTACTTGATTGATTCTGCTGAGTTAATGGTGATAACTTTAAGTTTATTTGCAACGCCACGTATTTGAAAGGATGTGTTTTGAAATTTGGTCAAAACGGCAATTAAACGTCACGAATGCAGCCGATAAATGGGTGTATGTTTGAATTCTTTAGCTACGCATAGTTTGAGAGAGAAGTGCGCACTCATTGAGGTAAACGGGGCCATTTTAAGCCCGTGTTTGTCTCTGGGTTTTTCTGGAATAAAAATTCAGGCTCGAGCTGAGTTTTCTAGAAGCCTCACGCGCTCTGTCCTTTTCTTTGAAGCGCAGTGCGAGCAGCTTTCCTCGTGTATGGATTGAATGGGTTCATAATTTAACCTCATTACCCCATGTCTAAAGTGTCTGTTATTTTTTTTTTTTTTTTTTTTTTTTTTATGAGGTGTCACCTGTCAAATAAACCTCAGTATTTTGTTACTTAGATAAGGGTCAGGGTTAGTAAACCGGCTACGTTAAACTGGAACGAAAAAATATAAAATAAAACAAAACGAACCCAAATGAAACATTTACACACAACTGGAGCAAAACTAAGCACCAAAAAACCTGTTGGGTAAAGTTGGTTTGAAGCGTGGTTCGTTTGTATCTACTTATTTTTAAACATTGAATTTCTTTTTTTTTTTTTTTTTATTAAATTGTATTATAATATATTTTTTTTAAGTTGCAAATATGAGTGCTTTTTCTCAGAATAAATGCACATATGGGTTGAAGATTCCCATCTATAGAGAAACTGCTGAATTGTCCCTGCTGAAATTCTTGGGCACACTTTTGGTTGACCAAAAAGAGGCATTAAACTAGGAATTCTTGTAAAACAGTTGTACAAGATGTATCTTGACATTTATTTGAAGTCAGTAAAAAATTACTTTACCCTTTTTTTTCTTTTTACTTAGTACTTTTAACTTTGCATTTGAATTCTGTGTAGGGTTATTTTTGTGGAGCTGGCTGTAGAGCCTACATGTCTCTGTTTGGCTCCTCTTCTCCACTAACCACTACTGTTTTCAATAATACTTGTCTTGGTTGAATTAAAATGGGTTGCCTTAACACAACTACTGATGTAGTTTTTTACTATCAAAGCTATTTCCTGGATTGTCAGGACTAATGAAGTTTCAGACCTGAATAGTGCATGTAATGCTCTTAAAGCCCACACTTCATGTAATGCTTTTAAAGCCCATAGTGCAACATATTTGTATTCTACAGATCTAAAGTCTTTTTTAAAGGGTTTTCACAATAAAACCACACCCTCAGAATAGTGCTTGCTGCCATCCACTCATGCTGTTCATAAAGGTCTTAAACTCTACTGAAATTAAAAAAATTTTTTTGTTTTTTTGCTCTTAGTTCACCAACAGTTTGTAAGAAGATGGAGAACATTGTGGAAGCTAAGCCCTGCAGCACCAGTGTCCTGTCCTGGGAGCAGGTGAGCCGCCTCAATGATGTTTTGACAGAGGTGGTGCCAGTCCATGGCCGGGGGAACTTTCCCACACTAGAGGTACGACTGAAGGACATTGTGGCCCGTGTGTGCTCGCGTCTGGAGTATAGCGGCATCAAGGTGAAGGACATGAGACTTAACGGCTCAACGGCCAGCCATGTCCTGGTGCAGGACATTGGCTGGAGCTACAAAGACCTGGACGTCATATTCAGAGTGGACCTGCCCAATGAGGCCGAGTTCCAGCTCATAAAGGAGGTGGTGCTGGGAACACTGCTGGACTTCCTGCCTGAAGGTGTGAACAAGGAGAAAATTACACCCATGACTCTGAAAGAGGCCTACGTCCAGAAGCTGGTCAAGGTTCACACGGAGCAGGATCGCTGGAGCCTCATCTCGCTGTCCAACAACAACGGCCGCAACGTCGAGCTTAAGTTTGTGGACACTATCCGGCGACAGTTTGAGTTCAGCGTGGACTCGTTTCAGATTGTACTGGACTCAATGCTGACCTTTTATGAACTTGCCACAGCGCCCATGTCCCAGGCCTTTCACCCGAGCGTCGAGGGTGAGAGCGTGTATGGGGATTTCGACGCTGCACTGAGCCACCTCAAAAACAAACTGATTGCCACCAAGCGCCCTGAGGAGATCCGCGGCGGTGGCCTACTCAAATACTGCAATCTGCTGGTACGGGAATTCCAGCCGGCCGATGAGGAGGAGTTCAAAGGCCTGGAGCGCTACATGTGCTCACGCTTCTTCATTGACTTCCCGGACATCAGCGAACAGCAACGAAAAGTGGAGGCCTACCTCCAGAGTCACTTTGTGGGCGAAGAGAAGAGCAAGTATGACTACCTGATGATCCTGCGGCGTGGTCAATGAGAGCACGGTCTGCCTCATGGGCCATGAGCGGCGCCAGACCCTGCACCTCATCTCCCTCATGGCCTTCAGAGTTTTGGCCGAGCAGAACGCCATCCCGGATGCCTCCTGTGTCACCTGCTACTACCAGCCCGCACCATACGTCCGAGACCACAACTTCAGCAACTACTACGTGGCCAACCAGAACATTCCAACATGGCTGCCGTGTAACTGAGCGCAGCTGAGGGGTGCATGTGAACAGACGTACAACTACTTCTCCAAAAAGGGAAGAAAGAATAAGAAAAACCTCCAAAAAAAAAAAAAAAGATTAAGGCAATAAAGGCTTTGTTCCACTCAAAGCACAAGTATATTTAAATGGACAAGTGTTTGCTTTATTTTTGGGATCCTTTCTCATTCCTTGTACTCAAAGCCGTCTAGGTCATTGGATAAAAGTGGTATTTTTAAGTGTTCTTTTGATTTATTTTCTCCAGTTTTCATCACTTTTTTTCTTTTTTTTTTTTTTTTTTCTTTTTTTCCTTCTTTTACTCTTTTGAAAGAGTTGTGTTGTGCCTTAACCTCCAAGTTTACCCCAGTTTATTAGTTTTGGGATTCTTTTTTGTGACAAAAAAGGCCTTTAAATTTGGTTTCTCCAGTGGGGGGAAAAAATAAAATGAAACAAAAAAATGTGAAAAGCAAGAAATGTGGCAGAGGAGTTATGCAAAAATATCAGTGCACTGGTGTCAAAAAAAGAAAAGATATCTAAAGTTTATGTTAAGTTTACTGGGGAAGGTGGTGGATACACTACTTAACAACAAAAAAAGTTATTGATTTAAAATGTAAATCTCGCTGAAGGATGTTCCTTTAAAAAGCCAATGTTTTTATTTACCGCTGTGAATGTAGCACAAGGTGGAACTGTGGGCTTGAGAAAAGCCGGTTTGCAGTCGGCGCTAGTGGGAGAGACGTCTTGCCTCTGGCTGGCCGTCCCCGCAGGTCAACTGGATGTGTCTGCCCTTAAAAGGAGCAGCACATGGTGAGCTGCAGGGTTGTCCCGCACAGCCATTGCAGCCCTGAAACGAGATCCTCCTCTGACGCAGCTCGCTCCGACAGCACTTTGCCTATAATTATCCCTGTTTCTTTTTCCCTCGGGGCAACTCCTGGCAGAATGTAGGAGTTCCCTTCCTGTCGGCTCCTCTCCGGCGAGAGCCCAGGGTTCGAATCCCTTTTGTGGTCATGGTCGTACGGACACCACAGAGGCACGCTGGCATTTTCAGGAAAAAAAAATGCCAGTGTGCCCCTCGCAGGTCCCTTTGGGACTTGTATTTGATTTACTCCGGCTGCCACCGCATTCTTGAGCTGCAGACCCCACCAGCTTCACCAGTGGTGATGGAGGACCTACTTCTATTTCCAGACAATCCTATTATTAGCCCGTAGGTTTGAATAGTTGCTGCTCAGCTTAGGCTCACACATGGACTTGGCTCTACCATTTTAGATTTTTAGTGTGGTTGTGAGAGTCTCCATCGTCTGTGCATTATCTCTGTAGATAAACACTAAAATAATTACTGTCAAGTTTGAATGTACCCTCTTGTTTACAAAGCATGTCTCGGATACATCTCAACTGAAGCTAATGAGACTCCATTGTGCCTTTGTGTTTAAGCACCAAAAACAACAAGCTACTACTGTTCTGTGAAGAACATGCGTGTCCCTGGTTGCCTTAGTTCAACTTTCCAACAGAAAAGGGCTGAACAGTACAGTTAATATATTGTCTGGCTTTGTCTTTTTCAATTGTCTGTTGACAATGCTCTGACTCTGGACGTCCCTCATGTAACCACACTGGGTCACCTCTTCTCGTCCCTTTGCATTTTAGTCCAAATCCAGTTAAAACTCCTCCGAAGCCTGTGTGTGGTGGGTCTGTGTTGTGACTGTTTACAGCAGATAACAAGTGCCCGCTCTGTTATCTGGCCCCTGCTGCGGTTGTCAGAGGCAGGTCAGCTCGGCCCTGTGCAGGTCACACCCGGGGTCGGGGCGTGTTGTGCTCTCAGCTGCTCAGCTCTTTGTTGTGGGAATTCAACCAGCAATTCAAGTGCCTTTCACGTTTTGGAAAGTGACTTCGTTTTTATGGGGCTGTTTTAAAATGAAAAGGGTTCAAAACTTAGTTTTGTGAACTCAACAAAAAAGCAGACTATTGTTAGGGAGAATATCTTTTTAATTTATTTTCTTTTAATTTTGGTATGTACAGTCATTCCCATCTTTCTTTATCCCCCTTCATGGTCTGAATGTGACTTCAGAGTTCAATTTAAAATAAAAAAGTACTTCTTGTAGCCTTTCAAAACTGAAATCTGCACAGTCCAGGCAAAAAAATTGCAAACAATACCTGAAGTGCACTGACAGGTCCCAGGATGTCGGAGGCCTTTTTTTTTTTTTTTTTTTTTGACTCCAGCCTCGTGGGAGGAGTGTGCATAAGCTACAGGGTCATCTGCTGAGGAAGAGGAGCTGCTTCTCAGGGATATCTTGTGGGAGGGGGGGACTGTGTTTTGTTTTTTTTTGTTTTTTTGTTTTTTAAATTTGACATGGACACCCCTCCTGTTGGGGTTCACTTCCTGTGGATTGTATCTCTGCTTCTTTGTCGACTGTGGTTTAATGTTTCGAGATAGATGACATGTCAGTGCCTGGTTTAAAACCAGCTAAAGCTCGGACAGTTGAAGCTCCTTAGTTGAACTTTTAGTTGGCGTGGTGTTAAGTACGACGTCAAAGGAAATGCATGCAACGGTGTGTTTTCTGGATGATGCACTGAAAGCCGTGCAGGATTCCAAAATGGTGCGTTCATGCTGTCTGCTCAAAGTTTTTACGGTTCCAGTGGCTTCTTCCTGACAACTAAACTGAGCATTATGCCCCGTTGCCACAGGGACAGTGCTGCAGCAGGGCTCCCTTCATCAGGGCTGATGTATGTGTAATGAATATTTAGTGAAAGACTATGTGGAAACAATGAGGATGAAGTGTGTGGGTTTTTTTTTTTTTTTTTTTTTTTTTTTTGCCCCCACTTTTTTGTTTTTCTGCTGTTGATTTGTCAGTGTTATTAGGACCCGGCTGCTTTCCCCCCACCCCCGCCCCTTGTTGTGCCACTCGTTTGGGCCTTTTCTTTGGGACACCTGTAGTCATATGTTTGCTCCCGGGGAGGCAGGATAGCACTGGGTCAGGTACTGAGTGGTGATGCTTGTCTTTATGTACAAGTCTTTAACCATGGGAATGTGACGGAGGCTGTATATATTGAGTTTTCCCTCCTTTTGCAGCAGACTAGTGTGTGTGTGTGTGTGTGTGTGTGTGTGTGTGTGTGTGTGTTTCATTTGCATGTGTGTATGAGGGGCATGCCTGTGGATAAGTTAAAAATAAAAAGTGGGGATTATGAAATTTGTTGCATATTTTTGAAATAGTTGATGCAAAAAAAAGAACTTATTTTTGTCAGCTTTGTGATTTGTGACAATAACTATTTCATTTTTCAGCACTTTTACCTCACTTGAGTTTTTCCTTTTTTTTGAATGGAAATGTACATCAGGAAAATGTGTTTGAAGAAAATGATAATGAATAAAGATGTTCAATGCAGAATCCAACACAGCTTTTGTCTTGAATGTACAAAACACTTGAAGCAAACTGAAATGCTTAAATAAGTATTTTGTTTGTTCAGCTACAATATTCCACTCTCTTCAGCTCAGACCGGGACCGTTCCGATGCCGAGGGAGGTTTTCTGTCTCCCATCACTGAGGAAGCGGTTAGAGGGAGGTCTCAGGGCAGTTCTTGCTGATCCTGGCCACAGTGGAAATGCTGTGCTGCTGCCAGTGGTTTTATTGGGTAATAACAGCCAGGACATTGCTTCTGTGAAAACAGAGCTTCAGGACTTCAAAGTCTTTAACTCTTTCAACCTCCAGCCACATGTTAAACAAAACTGAGGCGTTTGGTGATCCTGCAAAACATAAAACCAATACGGTGATAAATTCCTAATATCTTAATGGGGAAATTACAAGTTGAACAAATGTCAAAGAGGAAAATGTGTGTAATTGGCATTAAATCTGACCTTTTGTAGCACATATTTCAGTCAAATGTCAGCAGAACTGATAAACAATGTGGTCCATCGATCCATATTGTACAAGCCTTCATTATTCAAAGATAACTCAAATTAAGTGCCATGTCCCTCGATTATAATGCTTTTATTGTGAAATGACAGATTTAGCATCTGAGATAAGAGTGAGTGTAAATTTCCTCTCTAAATGTCTGTAGTAAGTAGACATTGCTTTCCTTTATCTCGGCTCTTGTCTGCTCCTGTGACAGCTTTTGTCGTTTACAGCTTTGACATTTGGCATGGCCAGCTGCCATTAATAATACACACAACCTTATCGACAGGCCCTGACTCACTGTGACTCTGGTGACGCAGTCATGTACCATTACTACAGGCTTTTCCATTCATTCACACGCTGATGAGCATGTTTAACCTTTTATAAAGGAGACCTTATCTCGTTCCTGTAAATGAGCTTCATAGTGTCCTTAAGGCAGTAACTATTCACAACTAAAAAAAACTCTTCTATTCTGTTTTTTATTAACATATTTAAACTTGCAAAGTTGCACCTGAACTCTGTTTTCAGTTCTGACAATTAAGTAACTATGGCTATGAAACTGTCAAGTCCCAAGACGCTTGGCTGCAAGGCCTCATGGGAAAGCTTATGATGCATTGCTGAGACCTTGGTTTGGAAGAGATTTGTTCTGTTGTGTTCATAATATGAAACCTCCAAAATAAATAAACATGCTTACATCTGTGTGCTTTACATGAATGTATTGAGGGCAGATTGACAAACCCAGTGAGTCAGGCCTGAACGTCTGTTTACGACAGACACCTGTGTACCTGTGCGTAAGTGTTGCATTAAATACACTCAATGTTTGTCCCGTCCATAAATGTGAGATCTGTGCTCTTTTATATGTAGTGTTCTCATAATGAAAACAAGCCCATTGTCTCATCCTTTCTCATAATCAGTATTTTACAATAGGACTTGTGACCATTACAATTAAGTGAAGGTATCTTTGACCATGAACATCATTTACTCAAAGAAAAATGTCAAAACAGACACCTTTGAAGCTTTGGGTGGATGTTGAGATGTAATGAATGCAAAAACCTAAAAGGCAATCATCAGAGCCGTCATATTGTCTAACATCAACCCACTGTATTTCAGTGTCACAGCCATCTTTCAGTTTGTCATATGTACAAGGTATGTTTCTGGAGTTAAGGGACAGAAAAGACTGGTCTCTCACATCGGCCCTGATAGGTGCATACAAACACAACTCTATGTGCCACTCATGCACAAATACACCCAGAAAAACACAATGCCCTACAGCCATGTTTGGTCAGGTTAAACAATGCAGGATCTCTGGAAAAATACTGCAACAAGGACAGAGGGCCAGCAGGACAATGGGCAGTACCCAGTAGATACAGTCAACATGGAGCACTGCTTTATTGAGTTTAAATGCATGGTGATGTCTTTATTTAAATGCTATTCTTTGGGGGGCAGTGGTTACACTTGTTTTATTTTTGTCGATTACATTTTGCAAAGTTGATTTTGTGAAATTTAGTAGTTCAGTGTCTGCTCATCAAAGGTCAAGGCTCATGACCCTTGTTGAACTAATGCATAAAAAAAGTTCTTTGTGTTACCATACGGTTTGAGTGTATGGGATGAGCCCTCTCAAAGCACGTCCTGAACAATGCACAAAAGCTAGTGCTGTCTGGAGATAAGAGTAAAGCTTTACGGAGGCGTATAAATGAATAGTGTAACCCAACACAGTCACAGAAGGAGCTATCCACCTCTGGGTGTAAGCAGGGTGTTGTGTTTGCACTAAATGTTTTACAGCTGCATCACTGGCCTCTGCTCTGGGCTTTATTGACCCCAGTTCAACGAAACTCACCCAGCACTGATTCATGTTTACAACACTTTTACATCCATATCCTAGTCACTACATCTATATTTTTAGTGGAAATGGCCAGAGTGCCGTGTAACTGTTAGAAGCTGCTGTTGAGTCCACTCCCAGACCTGTTGAATGACTCAGCATTTTGCGTTACCTCATGTCTGCAAAATGTTATATGTCCACAGTGTCTACAGATACTACAGGATCATTTCATTTCCCGAACATCACAAAGGGCTCACCTGGTGATTACATTTAGAAAGTTTCATCAAACAAAAGAAATCCCAACACCAATCACTGATTGAACCATACATTTGTTCATTTTCTCATTCCCTGGTCTATAACTCTAACTATTACGCCAATGACTAGACTATCGTCCTGAACCAATCTTCCTGAATGCTTCTTTTTTTTTTTTTTTGCTTGAGAAATCAAAGTTAAGAAGAAGAACTTATGTTGTTGTCATTTTGGGTTACTGTTAACTGTTAGTCTGGCACAAACTATTGTCTTACAATGTCCAGGCTTTGGTGCAAATGAATTGCTTTGGTGTGTCCATCTTTGACCTGCACAAACATGTTCAAGCATGTAAGTCCTTCTTTAGAGTCTTGTCGGTCTCTAGTCGAGGTCACTGTCCTAATTCCCCCCAAACTCTGACTGCCCCCACAGTGTTCAGATGTAATTGTTCACCAAACGGGACACAACAAATAAAAACTGGAGCAAAGTGCACAGCTGCTGGTGTTACTTGTTCTGCTGTACATACACTGTTCATCTCACCAAATAAACAAAAGTACAGGAAACGGTACAGGACCATGGCTGCAATGACTTGGGTCTTTATTAATCTTTGTGTTTTTCTCTGCAATTCTCAGTAGACCCTATAAGTTGAATGAATTTTAATAAAAGAAGACCACCCCTGGAGGAAACAGAGTGGAGTAACTAGACCTCATTCACTGTGACTCTCAGCAGAAAAACAGCAGAGATTAACAAAAGATGACCTGCTACAAAAAGTGTACATTTCCCTGAACTGGTTCACTGGATTCCCGGAATAACTCACAATAAAATTTCTGTGTCAAATGTACAGCTCCACATATCCGATGTCAGCAGCGCCGCCATCTTACCTTTACCATTTTATTAAATAATAATAATAATAATACATTTTATTTGTAATGCACTTTACATTTGTACAATCTCAAAGTGCTACAGAGCATATCAAAGTAATTCAATATAAAAAGAAAACAAAACGACAAAAACCTAAAAAACGTTCATTGAAAAGCTTTTGTAAAAAGAAATGTTTTTAGGTTGCATTTAAAAGCAAATATATTTGCTTGTGTGACCTGAAACTGATGCCAGATCTGTAAACACTGAATACCTTTAGTGTACTGTGCTCTTCTGTAGTGTTGGCTGAGTTTTCATCTGAATCTTACTATGCCATACTGTTTCTTAAAACACTCTTTCTCTTGAAGGCACATCCTAGATAAAAAACATCAAATATGAACATCACACTGCTCGGAAGTCGTCGGAGTCACACATTTAAGATTTTCAACACATCTTGTCCTGTCCACTTGGCTGCTGCCTTGAACTTGGACCTGTACAGGAAACACATGGAACATTAAAACAGTGAGAAGTTGAGCAGCTTGTATAAACAGTGCACTCTAAAATCAACCAAGCACAAACACACACCCTCAAGGTCCTGAGAAACAGGTGGCAGGGTGCAGGACGCAGGGTCAGCGGCCTGTGGCTGAAACAGAGAAACAAGAATGAGAGGACACCGCATCATGAACATTTTCATACAACGCTGTTTGGTTTCCCAGAACAACAATCCCCTCGCTGTCACTATTTCTCCATCACAGCCCTCAGAAGTAACGCATAAGAAACCTTTAATGCAGAAGTGTTGCCTGGGAGCCTGAGATTAGTTTTTAGTGATTTTATTCATAGGGGAAAGTGCACAATAAAGCATTAAGCTTATGTAGAACAAGAGATTATGACTCAGAGCAGGTAACTTTTTCCATCTTGTTGCTACTGCAGAGATCCCAGAGGCAGAGGGTAGAGGTAATTCTGAGTTGGCCTCATTTTAACAATATTTGCAGTTCTCTTGTATCATTTATTTGAGGCCTTGTACATCTTAACGGGGGATGGTGTGGGGTCGTGCTTTACGGGAAGAGAAGACAATATGTCAATTTAAGCCCACGCATTTAGATAACCCCGGCCTGGTGAAACGGAAAACAGTGGCAGAACATAGCCCTAATTGAACTTTTTAAAACAAAACTGAAAAGAGAATAGAACTTATTTGAATGAAACAGATCAAATAACATCAACAGCTGATAGAGAAGACAGAGGCAGAGATGATGTGTGTGCTCTTATCAGCGCAGCACAGATGTTTGACTCCACTCCGAACGCTAACTGCAAACCAAACCAAAAGCATTACATAAATATGGGTTGTAACAGTTTTATGAGTTTTCTTTGAGTCTATTCTAGGGCTTTACAACTGTGTCTCTAAAGTTTATATTGCCATCTCTTATTTTTGTGAGAAATCCCAGGACTTGGTTTAATTCAGGAAAATATCCTCAAAGTACACAAAAAGAACACTCTCTGCATAAGTCACAGGCAGCTCCAACCGCAGCTCCACTTTACACGACCTTCACCTGCCAGGCTGCCATTCACACTGCACATGCTCAGTGTGAACGCTGCCACATGTCTGAGTGATATGAGGCAGAGCAGGGACTTACACAAGACACCAGGGCTATGTCAGGGCTTCTGCAGTCCCTCCAGAGTTCTGTTCTGTGAATATTCTTACATTCAGAAGAAGCAGGCTCATTGTCATGTGGTGGTCAGCACAGGTCACAGGTCAAACTGTCTTGTGTGGGTCAGAGATGTTTACAAGTTTGGAGGCAGCTGGAGCCTGTCATAGCCACACTATAGTGTCAGGCTCGGTACACCCTGGACAGTTGATTAAGAGGTTTACTATGTCATCAGGTCATAAGGTCATTCAGTGTTTTTCAATGAGACCAGGAGCCTTCCTTAAAAGGGGGCTCCTTCTGAGAAACACAGAATCCTGGATTTGCTCCACATGAGCATCTTTTGTTACAGTTGCTGTGTTGCATCTTTAAAAACACAGTCTTAAAGTACAGCGCATCTTTTGAAATAGTCTTTATGCTTTATTGTTGTCAGTTATTTTTGCTGTACATTTTTATGTTCAAAGTCATTAAAAAAAACTAAATCCAACAACCAAGATAAAATAGCACTGTATTCCCTTTATACGCTGCAGGAAGGATTTATGGTGCTTTTTAAAGGAGACATGCATGGATTGACCAGATGTCATGATTTCTAAGTGGAATTGTGTAAAAGCGCTCTCTGTGATAAAAGACCACACTAGTGCTTGGATGAAGATAATGGATTTTTATACTTTAACTTAATAACACAACATGGCGGCTCTTATGTGTCCATTATTAAATGTCTAAGCAAAGACATTATGTTTCCCACTGAAAAAACTTTTATTAACTATCATGGAAGAACATTTCTTGGTGAGATGCTCCCAGCACGGTGTCAGCCAATAACCATAAGTAGCATGTTCTAGCTCGAAAAACCAGAATACACATGGGCAGAGGACATATGAGAGTGACATATGATTATAAAAGTCTGTGTGTTAATCATTTATCAAATTTTAGCACATGAATACAAACGTGAAGGTTGGTCATCTCTTTCAGACGTGCACCGTTGTGTTAAATGTTAAATTGTGTATGTGTTATGCAGGTGTATCAGCTCCATGCACAGGTGCTGTGGCCGTGTGAAGAGGTGCACATGAGGAAACTTTATCTTGTGAAACAGCTGCATGTCCGTCCACGTCAACAAACCAGGTTGGTCAAGTGTTTTCACATTTATTTACCATTCAACTTAACAATTGTACCCAGCGTTACTTCTGTAAAAAGGCATTTTGGAGAGCCTACACTCAATGATTCAACAGAGGGACATGTGTGTGCACTGGCCGAAGGTAGCTGAGGGCTTCATTGTTTGAGCAGCTTATCCCTGTGAGTCACACTGTGAGGCCCATAGAAGATGGATTTTTGCTCCTCCACTCGACTCGGCTCTTCATTTACAGAGGTGACACAGTCTGCATCCGTCCACCGCGGCCCTCTTTCTGCTCTTTAATCCACAGAGACCGGGACACTGAGATTAACAAGAGGGTCAGCGTGTCCAGACGGATGTAGGCAGGTGAACGAACAGAGGCGACGGGCAGGATGCAGCTTTGTAATCAGTGCTCGGACACTTCTTCACTTCCTGGAACATAATGCTTGTTTTCTGAGAACTGTGAGACTGGTGGGGGAAAAAAAGAGAAAAACCTCAAACACAACACCTGCTGTTCTTCATCATTTTTAAGCAAAAATAAACTATTGATGGGCCTAAGGCTTTAGCAGAAGTGTTACCAGGTTCTACTGCCGACAACATCAAAACAAGAGGATTTTGTTTCCAAAAACACAATTCATTGTACTGTATGTGCAATCAAAAAAACACACACTAAATCAACAAGACTGTTTTTCAAATAAAGGTTGAATAGAGTGCCTTTAAAGCTATACCTTTAGGTTCCAGTCCACAGTGACCCCTGGATGAGCAGTAGAAAAGAAAGCATTGAAGAAAAGTAAAAAAAAAAACAAAAAAAAGGGAAGAAAACTGTGCTGCAGTGCAGATGTCCAACTGCACAGCTCAGATGTAAAGTATTTTGAGTTCAGAATGTGAATCTCCAGCTGTGATTGAGTGAATCGTTTTTTTTCATCAGCTGAGTTGACTTGCAGCCTGACATGTTTTCTTTTGTCTGAATAATGTGGCCAGTTTCATGTGGATATTTGCAGTTTACCATTGTTAATGTAATCCATCTAAAGAGACACATGTGCAGAGAAGTTCAAAATTGTCTTCCAAATAATTTTCTTATTCTGAAAACTAACTACACACACACATCATACCGTGAACAGTATGACACTATAAAGGTGACAAAACTTCCCAGGAACATTATAGCTGACCTTTATTCAAACTAATATTTGATCAATAAAAACACTTCTGCAGTTTGATTTTTAATCATTGTAATAAAACAGTTTATTGTTTCCCACTTGTCTGGTCTACATAATGTCCAACACTTAAAAAAAAGAAATATATATATATAAAATTACAGCTGAACAAAAATTGGCTCATTTTATATTATTTATACATTCTAACATGATCTCAATCTGACAATATTATCTACTGATGACATGTGGGAACTGAGGCTGATTCCTGGTTCAGAGAGGACATCAAAGCACTTCCTTTTCAGACAGTTATATGGATTCATGAAGTTGACCTCTTTGTAGTGATGATTGAGGCTGTCTTTTTCCAAAAGAACAAAATGACTTGAAGATGTGTGTGGTTTCCCGCTTGTTGAGTGCCAGATATATAGATAAGACATATCTCTCCCAATATGTACAATATTCAATATTTAAATGTCTCTTATTAATCTTCTTTATATTGTAGTCAATCATTTTCTTAGTTCAGACCCAAACGATTATCTGAAGCCAATAGTTATGTCCACTTGAATTAAAAAACAAAAAAAAACATTGTTCTGTAAACTTACTCGGGAACATTTTTGATTCAAACACAATTTGACAGATTTCTGAGACAGACATAGTGAGTGCATCATGTAGTGGACAGAGATTTTCACACCTGCCTTCATTGATCCAGTCCAACGTTCCTCAAAAGGAGGCCTTCAGGTGTGAGGCCAGTGAATTTTTGAGTCAACAACCAAGTCATGCACAACAGTGACGTTTTATTAGCTAATCCTGCTTAGTTTAGTATTTAGGTGAGGACTGTGCAGTGTTGGTGATAGAGCATCAGAGAGACATCTTTGGCATTTTCAAAAGTACAGCAAAACCACAAACCAAATAAAATAAAGAATAAGAATGACATGGATTAAACATTTAGGTGTTAAAACGCTTTGAAACTGTGAGTGTTTAAGCACGCAAGGTGAAAAGTGCCAAATGTTCTGCAGTCTTGGGTGATGGAGATAGATTTCGACAGCAGTAGTGTTCCCAAATAGTCTGTGTCCAGCATCTTAATTCGCTCATAATGTTCAGCTGTGGATGAAGTCCATCTTTATAAAAATCCCATAGAAATGATATTGAGCAACTGTAAGGCATGACACGGTACATCATATTTAGAGATGTCCATGGAAATAAGAGCTCTTGGTCAGGCGTAATCCAGAAACCATGGAGGTCCGTAAATATTCTGCGGCGGGTGATGTGACTGCTCACCACGGCCACATGCTGCTAAATATGGACCACAGCGTTTCTTTTGTCCCGCTGGCAGCGACATCACAAAAGCAGAGCAGAGAGTCTTTACTCTGGTCTGGAGCCATCAGAGGGAGCAAGAGTTCAGACCTCAGCCTCTGGGGTCCATGTGCCTGAAGGTCCGGGACAGAGACGTCTCAGTGGTCACAGGCCTGAAGACTGGGGCGAATGGTACGATCCATTCACCTAAGAAAGAGAAAGTTAAACAATATATAGGAATCAGTAACACTTTATTTTACACTACACTTGATACATTGAATCTGCCTCATTAGGTACCCTTCCCTGCAGATAGGGTTGAGTTAGGATGTGTGCTTACTTATTGCATCTACAATATGTAAGCACACAGAATTCCCTCATGTGTGTATTATATAGTTACATCAAGTGTAAAATTAAGTGTCACCTATGAATCTTACAGGAAGTAAATGTTGAGTGGAATATACATTTTGGCAACAGATGTGAGGGTCAGATTTCACACAAAAATATAAAACATCAGTGAATAAAATGAAGAGTTTTGTTCTTAGTTCTGATAAACCTATTACATTTGTATGTATGTATCTGAAAACTCTTTTCAAATGATGTTCTGCTCCGGCATTATCTCTAACTAAATCAATACCCCGTGAGGCTCCTCTAAAGATTAGAGGACCCAGAGTCTGCTCGATTCAACAAAGACACATTTTTATACCTTCCATCGGTCAACATAACAACAAATCACTAAAACATCAAGAGGCAGTCCAAGCGGAGAACCATGCTTCCTAGGACAGCATGTTTTAACTTGAACTCCTTGGCCTGTTACACGTGGACCCAGCTGTTTGATTAACACTTTTTCTTCTGGTTAAACAAGGTTTATTTTTAAATAAGAATCCGCATTTAGGTATCTGAAACCTTGATAGCCTATTTGAGGTTAGGGTAAACATAATTTGATTTGGGAGACTATTGGGTTAAAAATAAAACACAATGTACAACCTGAAACAGACCCTGCAAATGGATTCAACTTCCAAAAGAGTTCAAGCTTGTCAGCTACCACTTCCAGGTAATCTGACATTAAAGCATTTCTCACCAGAAACTAGTCTTTCACATTTCTTTCTACATTAACAAACACGTTTTTTTCGCAGCGATTACCCGTGTGTCGTACTCCAGCACAAATGGAGGGATGTCGATTTGCTCCGGTTTGATGCAGGTGAAGAGCTGCTGCAGGTTGTCAAGGTAACGCACCCTGTCCTTAATCCCCGACACGCTGAAGGTGGTGAAAAACCATGTTGAGACCTGCACAAAGAAACACTTTGTTAATAATGACATTTGAACTTTGAAGCCAAGATATTGACAAACCAAACAGATATGGAACACAGAAAGCTCTCAAATCTTCCATTGCTGCCAGTTTCAGAGCTACAGTCGGGATCAATAAGCTAATAATGGAATAAATAATATGGAGTCAGAAGTCAGAGCTAGGTTTAAGAATTTAAGCATGTGTCTAAGTTCTCAACTTAGGGATAGCAGTACCAGAAGATTTAATATTTGGTCATTGATCTGCTGGATTTAGATAAACATAGAGTAAATATTCATAGGCCTGAACACACACACACGAGCTGCTGTTGACAAAGCACATTAGTTATATTACACACACAGGACATAACCTCACCTTGGAGCGAAACGTTGGGTGCACAAAGTAGAAGGCCTTTAGATTTTTCTTATATCTACAAAACAAAAAAGAAGAGTTTAAAGAAAATGGATTGGTGTAGAAAGGTTTAAGTGCAGCCTGTGTTAAAGGAAACTCCTCTGTACATCTTACTTTACATCTTGCCTCCAAAGACTCTCATTAGGACACTTCCTGCGGGAATCACAGGCATTAGGTGTGTACACAAATGAGATAAAACCACTCAATTCAATGATTTATTTGTTGTTGAAAATCTCCATTGTGACATACTGTTACATTGGACCTCCCATCTTCAATGCAGTTATTGTGTTTTTGTGTAATTGGATCTAGACCGTTTTAAACTGCAGAGTAAATATTGTACTGCTTTCTTCCTACGAGCTAACTTCATCTGACAGCTCATTTCACACTGGTCAAAACGACAAAGCAGCTTATGTTGCAGCTGTACCTTGTGCTGACAACAACCTACCGCAACGTCAACATTTTTTTTTCCATGCTGTGGATATTCTGTACACAGAACACACCTTTCAGCAAAGACGGGGTTTAGTGAGGAGTGCAGAGCGTGACGTGAGGCCGGGTGCAGAGACATTCGACGATGGAAATAATGTTTGATACCCTCTGTCTCCTGGAGAAAGTCATCACAAACCCGCCACTTTAACCAGACAGTTTTGGAAACTCTTATGTTGACGATTGGCATTGGTCCGTTTGGTTAGGATGTCTGGAGCCAAAATCCATCTGTGGCAAATCAAGATCTGGATTTGCTGAACATGTTGAACATGCCGGACCAGAATACAGCACCCTCTCACCAAACAACTAACGGGACCAGCACAAAGCCACTGGAGCCATGTGGCACACAGGCTTTGTAAAGAATTATACACACAGACAAAGTTTTCACATTAAGAATTGTGTTGTACAAACCCTATCTGTTTATATACACGCTTGTGCACATCCAGTTTTCTGAAATAGGTCCTACACCAGTTTCAGTACAACCAGCCTCAGGAATGGTTCATTTATTCCTCCGCTGCAGTAATCCGTCACTGTCGGGTTTCATTCAGAGCACACTAACGGTTAGTCAGCACTTTAGATGTCAGACTCATTTACACCTCTGGTGTCACTGGGGTCATCTGGTGTCATGTCCTGAACACAACCTGAGCTGAGTGCGGTGGCTTACCTGGTACAGCCCTAACAACATTGTACAACACACTTTTAGCAACTACCAGCTGGCAGCAAACACAAGCATCTGAATAAAGTGTATAACCATGGTTTGGGTCAATTGCCCATTTTCATAACAAAAAAATAAACTATCTTTTGTGGCCGTTTCTAACAAGACAGTATTATCTAAACTCTGAAATTGATTGCTGTTAGGGAAGGCTGAAACTGAGCAGTGTCAAAATAAAAGAAGGTGGAGAGAAACATAATGACTACATGGACTTTCCCACTCACACAGGAAGCTGCCTCTGTTCTGGTCAAAAGAGACCGAGGAAAAGCATCTGAACAACACAATACTTTATTTTGTGCCTTTACGGCTTTTGCATAAAAAGGGCCCTGCAAACTAATTCAGTAAATAGGCATCCCTCTCAGGAAGTGTCTGGTTTTGGTTTGATTACACTTATCCACTGCTACTTAATAAAGTGGAAAGATACTTAAGCTGCTGAGGTCATAATGTTTTTCTTTGTTCAGTTGTAATCATTGGATTGATGACATGCTTTAGCCAAAAGCAGAGCAGCACTTCAACAAAAAGGACCACTGCAGAGCATAAACCTGTTTTACTTCACACTGTTCTAATTACCCAAGAGTTGTGTGGATAGTATTGTGCAAAAGGTTTAGGTCCTGGATGTGATAATTATGGCCCCACAGAACCCTGACATTATTGAGGCTGTGGAGGATTACATGGTAAGAGCTTACCGGCAGAAGTGCACCTAAAACGGGTGGTCACACTGTTTGACTTTATAACATATAAAAAATATATATATTTTTGAAAAGTTTCTTGCTTTTTTAAAAAAAAATCCTTAAGCCTGCATAAACTCTTTGCACAGTACTGTATTTCTCTGAGCTTAGGCTTCATAAGAAATGTATTTCACGGAATAGTAAACCTTGTGGCGGGAAGTTGGGCTGGTATTGATTTTGAATGTCTGGATCAACGCTGAGTTTTACAAAGTCAAAAGTAACTGAGAAAGACTGCCTTATTTACATGCATGTATTCACGCTCTGTATTTGTGGGACGTTTGATGCAGTGTTGCTGACATCTCTTTGTTGATCCATAAGTTCATCTTCACATAAGAACATTGGCTTTATAAAACAAGGCCAAAACAAAGGTATTTGATTTCAGCCAACATGCTTTAAAACAACTAATCAAACGTCTGTTGTAATGTGATACTTTAACATGTGATTAATATTTTACACCTGGCAGGAAAGATTATGTTATAGCTATAAACAATTATAAACAATTAAAAAAATAGCAATAGCAGACTGTCTTGTTGCACATTTGATTTACAGTTCTGGACACTACAGACCGGACATGCAGGCAGGCCAACTGAGTTAGCCAAATGACATTTATACTTCTGAAAACCCATATCATGAAACGGGTTACAGCCGGTGCCCTGCAGTGGATAATAACAGCTGTGAGTGTGTGTGTGTGTGTGTGTGTAAGGGCATTTGGAAAAAAGGACAAGGTCATGTTAAACTAATGCACTATTTTATCATCCAACAAGCACAAGGTTCTTTGATCCAACGTAATTAACAGCCACGTTGCATTCCTGGACTGTGTCTGAGGGACGTTTGATGCTCTAACTCTGACGTCTCTGTGATTAAATAAAATGTGCATATGCTTTGCCTATTTCTCCCTCAAACACGACTCAGTCTAAAAGGGAACGTAAAAAGTCCACTCACTTGGAATCTACAATGTCGTAGAGGTTCTTGAGGAAGTCAGAGTCCAGATGGTTGTGCTCAGCCGTCAGCGTGTGGAAGTAAACCATCACATACTCCTTCACTGTGATGTTGTCCATCACATGGATGAAGTACAGCAAGGCCTGCAGACAAACAAATGCCATGTCATCAAATGCTATTTAGCTGATTACCAAACATCAGACATGTGTTACTACTATAAAACAGATTGTTCAGCCACTGATATGTTTCGGGTCAATGACAACACTAACAAAATCACTTGGTTCTTACCTTTTCAATGTCAATAAGGGTCACTGGGATATTTCGCCCAACAAGGACCACAACTGTCCTGCCACACATATCCACACCTAGGACACACACAGAGGTGAAAGTCAAACACAGACAGATGTTATTCTTTCAAATAAAGAGTTTTCACATCACTGTTAAAATATCAAATTCAAACTTATTGTCCCATGGTGAAACTTGGTGCATTGCCTTTCTCCTAAATCAAAACCTGTCCCCTATTCTCTACGTGAAAACTGCTGGTGTTCGAGCAGCTAAGCCCCATCTCCCCCGAGTGTGTGATGCTCTTGGTTTTATTTGTTTGTTTTCTGTGGAACATGTGAGATTCTTTTGAGGGCTGCGCTTTTGTTTAAATCCAACTCTTTAATGCTATCCTCTGTGTCCAAGTTAGTGGTTTTGGATTCTACATTTGTACTTTTTTTTCTAAAAAAGGACCATTCTGTCAGAACTATGCACAAACAGGCTGTGATAACAACACAGAAATTACTTTTTTAATTTACCAACAACTATAGGCTTTGCCGTTTTAAATTGATATGCTTAAAAGCACCATTATTTGCATTTTTAGCATTTCAAAAGGTTATCTGAGGTGATGTCACAGAAGGACTGGCAAGAAACCTCTCAGTGACCCGAGCAGGGCAAAGAAAACACAGTCCAAAACAACAGCGCCTCCTAATGGCTACAGTGGTGGATTACATCTATTAAACGACAAATAAATTTAAGATTTATGTTTTCATAATAATTTTATTGATAAAAAAAGATTTGTGTTTGTGTCCCGAGGCACTGAGCCTTGCACCATTTCGAGATTATTTTTACTGTAAACTTATACCTGTCTGATATAGGGCTTTAAGTGCAGCAATGTCCGACAGATCCTCCGCTCGGGCTCGACACAGCCAGCGACTGTAACTGAAAATGAACAATAGTATATATAAAAAAATATATATATTTTATATATATTTAAAAATCTAATCTAACTTCATTTCTAACCTGCTTCATCTTACTTTCTCTGGTGTTGTTTCTGAACAGCTGCCTCTGACATCTGGCCCTGCACGATGAGTTTGCGCTGTTTGTCTACGTCGCCCTCCATCCGAGCAAACGCGTGGTTTCCCACCTGACCCAGATCTATCTCCAGGCTCTCCTCATCCGAGTCGTCTGCACAAACAAGAACATACCAGCTTAGTCCCTTCTTACAGAGCAAAACCATGTTTAAAGAAATCTTTTGAATATCATATATTGTAGAGCTTTCAGACAGCTTTGACCAAGAACAGAAATAAAAGTAAAGCGAAAAGGATAGACTACTCTCAAAAGTCCTCCTCAGTCCTCAGAGTCTCACATACGGTTATAATCTTATAGTTTGTATTTTAAAATAGGCCATTGTTATTTGATTATCATTGTATTACCAATTTATTCTTATTTGGCTCATTTTATTTATGTGCCTTGACCCTTCTAAAAACTTGATGGATGCAGTTCATGAGTTCAGCTTCAGGTTCATTTCAGGCTGTGCTTGTTTCTTTATCTCCATATGCATCACCGAATGCATGTCCACAGTGTTTTATCTGCGTCCAAAAGGCCTTGTGCATCTGGCAGGGTGTAAACATCAGCCTGTAGTTAGTGGCTTTCGCTTCCAGGCGGCTCGTTTACGTTGGATCCACTCCATCAAGCCACATCTCAAGGACTGGAAGCCTCTTGCTAGCAGACATCCGGCTGGAGGTCACTGAAGGCGACATGCTTCACGCACAGACCACAAAATACTCACCAACACATGGCCCACAGTTGCTTTTACTGCTCCTCTCAACAAAACCTTTATAATAAATGCTACTGAAATCATGGTATATATTAATATATATATATATATATATATATATATATATATATATATATATATATATATATATATATATATATATATATATATATATATATATATATATATATATATATATATATATATATATATATATATATATATATATATATATATATATTCCAGATTCAGACTGACAGAATGGTAATGGCGAACCAACCAGACATCGTGGTGGTGGACAAACAGCAGAGGAAAGCCGTTGTGGTTGATGTGGCAATACCGAGTGATTGCAACATCAGGAAAAAGGAACATGAGAAATTAGAGAAATACCAAGGGCTCAGAGAAGAGCTAGAAAAGTCTTGGAAGGTGAAGGCGACAGTGGTGACCGTGGTCATCGGAGCACTCGGGGCAGTGACCCCCAAACTGGAAGAGTGGCTACAGCAGATCCCTGGAAGAACACCAGACATCTCGGTCCAGAAAAGTGCAGTACTAGGAACAGCAAAGATACTGCGCAGAACCCTCAAGCTCCCAGGCCTCTGGTAGAGGACCCGAGCTCGAAGGATGAGAACACCCACGGAGGGTGAAGGACAAAGTTTATATTGTATAGTTTTTAGTATAGTTTATAGTGTATATATATATATATAGTTTATAGTGTATATATATATATATATATATATATATATAATATATATATATATATATATATATATATATATATATATATATATATATATATATATATATATATATATATATATATATATATATATATATATATATATATATATATATATATATATATATATATATATATATATATATATATATATATATATATATATATATAGTAGTGAATAATAGTAATCCTTGACTTATTTTTGTGAATATGCTATTTTTGGATTCTTCTTTACAAAAAAAAACTGTTGATGTCTCAGAGGGAATTGTAATTTTCAAGTACAAAAAGCTTCAAAACCTTGTATGACATATTAAAGTTATACAGTGGCAGTAACAACGGCACACCCTTGAGTGTAATGACTTAAAAAAATCTTGTTTGACAATAAAACCTCTTTGCTTAAGAGGTGACTTTAACAAGACAACATCTTCAGATTGGAGAAACCAGTCAGGCCTGCTGATCTAACATTTAAAAGCTGGTGTTCATTGTACAAGAAAACAGTTCAGGTCTCTAACTCAACATACACTTGAACATGAAGTGGATTCAAGTGGGCATTACTTGTATAAAACCTCTTTGTTGGGAGCTGTGTACCTTCTAAAGTGCCCGGTTTCTCTGTGATCCGGATCTGTCTCTCGGGGACCACAGGTTCACCCTCAGAGTTTCCAATGTCAGCGGGGATGAGGGGGAGACAGATCCTCTCCTCCTCTTCGGAGCGAGGGAAGTACAGAGGCAGCAACTTTTTGTACACAGCCTAGAAGAACACAAAAGTTTAAAATGAGATGGAATTTTAATGTGCACCACAAGATAAACAAATCATTACATATGAAATTACACAGAACACAGCTTGACCAAATACTCTTCAATCCAAAATAAAGAGTAAATCACTGGAAATCTGAACAGTCGACGGCCAACAAAAACTTCTCGTACCAAAAGCAGCTTGCAACGTTTATTAAATAAAAGTTAGTCAGTGTGAAAAATGAATTGAACTTGTACAAACCTCTTCTGTTTCTGACACTGCAAATACCACAGCCTCAATGCTGTTTCCATGATTCTCCAGAAACCTGCGCACTGTTCCTAAAAACACATCCCACAAATCACACAGGACACATTTATTATAAAATATCATGGTTAAATATACTTTTTTATGAATATAATTGTAATAAAAAGGGTTTCCGCCAGTCATAAAAAGTCATTACAAGTTCAAAGATGACATAATATCCTTGTTTTATATTAACAACAATCTCAATGGACTTAAAATATAATTATCTTCCATTGACAAAGTATATAAAAACTGATTAGAGGAACTTATTATGTTTTTTTTTTACTTGAAATAAGGAACAGTGTGTGTCTGTCTGGAAAAATAATAGGTTGATTCAATCAGACCGCTGCTCAAAGTGAGATTGTAATCTTGTCTATGACTGTCCACTGGTCTTTTACCTCTTAGTTAATACAGACTGGTTGTATAAGCTCCACCATTCTGTGCCAATCTAACACAGAGCTGCACTGTGTGTGTTAGGGTTACGTATATGCATGTGTGCGTGGCTGTATGTGACACTTACTCAAAGCTATGTGTGCAGCATCCTCCAGTGGGTAACCTCTTTTGGCCGTACTGACCACACAAAGGCCGACCGATGCCATTGACTGCTCACTGCACAGAAAATTGACTACATTTACACTATACAGATAGTCTTTTGTTTATCTTTGACGATTAAACATGCAACCAAATACAAAGTAGCTGATATAGATATAGTTAGTGATATAGAGTAGATAATTCTATTTAAATACACACAAGCTTTTAACTTATAAAGCATTAGTAAAACATTTAAATTTTGACCTGTATTTCATCAAACAGTTCTGTTCATAAGAAATAAAGAAACGGAACTAAACTTTGCACCTTAGTCTTTTCAGATCACACGTCTTGCATGTTTAAGTTTTCAAATCTTTCTTTTTATTTCTATTCCTTATTGAATCTGATTCAATAAACTAGAGAGGCATCAGATATTAACTAACCCCATACCCCCTTTCGCAAACTGTTTTAATCAAATTTCTATTAGTTTTCAGGCTATTTAATCTTCGTTTGGAGATAAAAGCATGCTTGGATTAGTTTATTATCATGTGTCAGAGAAACATTACTGATCAAAGTCCCTTGTGTCAGAAAAAGACAAAAACAAACAAAAAACGTCTGGCTCCACATTGTGTATCTCCTACAATAAGTTTGATAAGTCAGAAGAGCAACAGGGTAAGAGTGGAGGGACGGGATGGTTCTTACGCAGCCAGCTGCAGGATGTTCCTGTAGCAGCTGTACAGTGAGCTCTCTGCCGCTGTCCTGTACTTGGATTTGTACTTTGGCCCCACTGTGTGAATGATGAACCTTGCAGCGAGGTTAAAGCCTTTGGTCAGTTTTGCCTCTCCTGTCCGGCATCCTGCACACAGATGGCAGAAAAAACGTCCATCATAATCAGGAATAGTTGAATGAAACTGATTAAAGAGAAGGGAACCATCTGTACAGATGTTCTCATAAGTTGCTGCTCAATACCCTGGAAGAATTTGTGATTTTTTTTGGACATTTTTTAGAGAATATGAAGGATATATCTTTTTATATCCCCGTCCTCTTTTATACAATTAAATTTTTATACCTTAGTTTTATACCTTTTCCCGCAGATCCTTTGACATTTCTTTTGATTTTCCATGACTCAGAATACCACTAACTATGAGTGAAAGAAAACTTTTTCTGTTATCCTTCATATTCTCAGAAAAATAGCCCAAACAATCACAAATTCTGCCAGAGCATGTAAACTTATGAGCACATAATGTATGGGTCCATTGCAGGTTGTAAATAGTAATGGGTATCCAAATTTTTAAAGCAGATTAAATCAATTCATACATTTTTTCCTTCTTCAGTACCTTTGAGTTTGAGCAGCTCATCGCAGAGCTCTGGTCCTGCCAGTTGATGGATGCTGTCAGATACTGTGTTCTTGTCATGCAGAGACTCATTGCTGGTGTTGACGATGGCTGTGCAGTTCAGCAGGGCCACGTTCCCAGGGCTGACGGAACAAAAACAGAAAGTAACTAACCTCTTCATTTTTAGACTTTACTACAACACCAAACATTGGCAATTGTATGCTTGTATACTATACAAGCTATAATACCTACCCCACCATCTACTACTTGATATTACTTAACTACAGCAGTGGCATTGAGGGACCACACACATTTGAAATAAATCAAACCAGACCTAAAAATAAAGCCTCAGGCCAAATAAAATGCTTATTTCATTGATTCAGTGAAGTTGTTTCATCACTAAAGGATCTTTCTGCATATTTGGAAAGAACAATGAGGAACTGCTCAAGCATGTGTTGAAAGCATTTAGTCACAAGACTAATCCAGTGTCCAGAACCAACACGTGTTTTACTTCACCCTTTTTACAGCTCACAATCCAAAGCTAACACTGTAACAGAAAATAGATTTCTGAGAAGCACTTTGTGGCAGTGGATGCCTCTGAGAAGACTCTTATCTTCAGCTGCATCATGGAGAAAATAACTATAAGCTTTGCACAGAGCAGCTTAAACTAAATTATTCTGATACAGAGCTTCCTGGTGTGTGTGGAAATAAATCACTAAACTGGAAACACAAGTCTGCAGATTTTTGGCAGTACAATTATTGTGTGACAATAATATGTATTGACAGGTTTAGTTTCAGGCAATGTTGGAACAGCCAAATGTCTATTTATAGACAAAGGCTATATAATACTGGCTTGATTGAAATGATCAAAAGTAATAGAAGTAGTAAAAAAGGGTTTAGTGGGTGTGGCTTAATTCAATTGTTCATTCTAAACCTTTGTCTACCATGAATAGACATTGTTCCATCTTTAGCAATCACAAGTTAAGAAGGTATCACAGCACAAGAGGCTGTTCCTCCTCAGGCAGTGGTCACATTAGTGTAGCAGGAATGTGAGCACTTACTGTGAATGAGCAGCTGAGAGCCGCAGCAACAACAAGACATTTACAGAAGAACTGCTGCTGATGGTCATGTGCTCCTCCACAAAGAGGATTTCCAAGGTTGTATGGACTCTGCACTGCTCCGTCTTACCTCGTGGTCAAGCACAACGCAGGGCAAAGTGCTGCTCACACATGGATGTGAGTCAGATCTGCGAGTGATTGTATGCATGGTTGTGCCATAATGATAACCTTAAATACCATTGTCTCCTGACAATATATTTTTTTACTATGAGAGCTCCTTTTCTGTCTCTTAATGCCTGCTGTTGATCTCTAGTTAAAGATTTGGTATCTAGTCCAAAGGATGCACAAAAACAATAGCACACATTTTAAACAAAGTCAGAAGGTGTCAGGGGTATAGTGGCAAAAATATAGTAAACTATAGTACACCTTCAGAACAGAAATAGTGCACTAAAAATGCACAGGACTCACTGGAGGATAATCTTGCGGTTGATTTCAGGCATAAAGGGGAACGGCGAGGGGAAGGCTTGATGGCTGTCAGGGATGTCGTTCTGATCTTGCTGAAACTGCTGGTCATTGTCGTTGAGCTGCTGTTGCCAGGTGGGGAGAGTCTGGATGTCCACAAACTGGGAGCGAGCACCTAGTGGATCCATCCCTCCAGTCTTGCTGACTCACACTGGCTCCACAAACACTGAAAGCATATACAACGAGCACATAACAGTTCTACTGCAAAAAGAGCCTCTGAGCTGAGAACATTTGTTGGCGTCACGTGGCCATTATAACATAATATACAATGTCCAATGTGTAAATTTTAATAGAGTATGAGGTCTTAAAAACGTTCAATGACCTTACAGTCCTACAAAGAGACAACAAGCATAAACATGATTGAGATAAACAGTCTACTCTAGACTCACTGAAAACCATGTAATTATGTGACAAAGATGTCAAACTTCAAATTTATTAAAAGGGAAACAGACGGCTAAACAGGAGTCCAATGGCAAAATAAGAGACGAGCCAACAGATAAGCCCCCCTTTTTTTTTTTTTTTTAAAGCACCTTTGTGTATACTCCTGTCTAATTACACTATTCAGAGATGACACAAAATACATCTGGTAGTCTCTGTAAAGCACAAACATTACCTACCGAACCAGAGAGAGCTGATGTCCACGTTAAAAATTACTAATAATTAAAGAAATATTGACAAGACACTTTTTAGACACACAAGCTACTGTTGTTTTAGCCTGTTCTCATAAGACAAAATTAAGTTATTCGTCAACGAGGACAATATATAAGTGTAAAACTGCTGCATTGGCCAGTGATCCAATTTAGCCAACATGCTAGCTGATGCCTGCTGCCGTGTCAAGCCAGAGTACAACCCCCAACAAACAGGAACACGTTTCAAAATAAAATCACAAACACGCTGGAGGATATTTAACTTCCACTCGTCAAAGCAGGAGGACTAGATCAAAATTAAAGACTGAACCAGGACTAACTCAAGACAGATCTCTAACGAAACTAAAATAAATATAATATAATAATATAATACTAGAAATAAACCATATCTAAACCGGGACACTTTTATTTAGGTGCCCCACAGTGGTTTAAGGCTTTGTTTGGACAATAGTTTTGAGGCAAAAAGTAAATTAGATAGAAGACCCTAACATTATTATAATACAAGTAATTTTTTTTCTTAACTTTTTTTTAACAATTACAATTTTATAAATTATTTAAATAATAAGTTACATTTACACAGATTGTGCAAATAGAAAAAATGAAAACCAGTTTTGTTTTGACATTCCATTGTATTTCCCGCAAACCTATTGACGTTACCTTGAGACACCTCATGAGTGCCTAATCAGCTGACCATACCACTTCCGCTTTGTCCCCGTAAAAGAGCCGCTTAAATCACGCTTAAAGCCATAAAACCGTGTTATGCACAGTCTAAAGTAATACCCACTTATTACGATTAACCGATAGTGATATACTGTTTTTGGTAATGTTTTTGCCTAACAGACAAAAGCAATGGAAAAGAAGGAACGTGATGAACCACATTTCGAAAATGTATGTTAAAAATCAAAAAATAAACTATTGTTTGTTGAAATAAAATGTATTATTGGTAAAAGCAAAATAAATAAAGAGATGATGTATGAATTTGTATTTGTCTTATTCTACTCTCTCTTTTCAAACTGTGATTGATTAGTTGTGTCTGATTCTTTCCGCTGGAAACACAACACTGCTCTGCTAGCAGCTTCATCTCAGAGGTAAGACAGTGACAGAAACAAGGACGCGAAAAGACACCTTTGACTGACATTGGGAACTTGTAAAACATCAATAAAACGTTAACATTTTTAAGCCTGTGATAAACTGATTTTAAGGGTCCGTATTAGCCTCTTATCCACGACACGTGTGTCCAGGACCTGTTGGCGTGTCCGAGGGGGCGCTCGAAATGTTGTTGGATCGTTAACTAGCGGAGCGGTGTTTGCCTCGTAATAACTGAATTCAAAGGGGAGCAACTAAAACACCGCACACTCGGGCTAACCCTTGAATAACAATTAGCGTCTTCTAGCTTGCTGCTAGCCTCCAACGTGCGGACCAGCAACTTTATAAAACACTTGTGTCCATAAGGACTTAATAAAACAAGTACATAAATAGTGTTGGCCTATGATAGTATGAAGTAAATCTTATTTTTGACTGTATTATATCTGCAACAATGTGAAGTACAGCGGCATCAGCACAGTTTTGCATTATTTTTTACTTAATGAGGTATTATGTCTCTCCTCAAATCTACATTTTAGCCTTTGTATTCAGGCATAGTATTATTAGCTAATATTACTGCAACAACTGCATATTCAAATCTCACAAGACCCAGTAAACATATACCTAACAGTATATCTTTGTATTTCTCTACTCAGCTGTATTCATGATTGCTCAGGATGTCCATCTGTGTGGCCTATATCATGTCTAAGTATGATGTTCTTGTAAAATAGGTTGAAGTGTCATCCTGAAGCTGCTGGTCATGGGTTTGACCAAGCAGTACTTGCGCTATGTGCCAAGTGCCGTGTTTGGTGTAATTGGCAGTCAGAAGGCCAACATAGAGTATGTGACCCTCCGTGGAGGAGAGAAGGGACGCTATGTTGCTGTGGCTGCATGTGAACATGTCTTTATTTGGGACATCCGAAAAGGAGAGAAGGTGAGATTATGTAACATTTCTGAAGCCCTTATGCCACAGTTTGACTCAGTTTGTTCTAAGTTTCTTGGTGTCTGTATGTGTAGGTCCTGATTCTTCAGGGACAGAAACATGAGGTGACCTTCCTCTGTCCGTCCCCTGATGGGGTCCACATCGCTGTGGGTTACGAGGATGGAGCTGTGAGGATTTTCAGTATGCTGAATGGAGAGAGTAATGTCTCATTTAATGGCCACAAGTCTGCTGTCACTGTTATACATTACGACACACTGGGAGCACGGCTTGTTACAGGCTCCAAGGTAAGGCCACTTTAACGTCACTTTAAGGTCTCCACGAAAGATTGGCTTGTAATTATATTGGCCATTTGAGTCTACAACACCACACCATTATGTTTACTCTTAATGCAGGACACTGATGTAATTGTGTGGGACATCATTAATGAGTGTGGCTTATACAGACTGAAAGGACATAAAGATGTCATCACTCAAGCCTTGTTACTCAAGAAGAACCTCCTTGTCACCAGGTAACTCAACCTTTCCCCTCTGTACCTATTGACGGATGACTGGTTAAAGTGTTAAACAAACAACAGATTTGCAGATGAAACAAATGGCAGCAGCTGCAAAGAAAAACAAAATTAATTGCATAAAAAATACAGGTTTTGTTGATCCCAGTCATGGGTTAGCACTCCTGCCTTACATTACAATAAGCTCCAAATGAGAAAAAAAGCAAAACTAAAAAGTGCTTTTAACATTTAATTTGTATTTGTGTATTTTCTCACCAGCTCTAAAGACAGCTTTGTTAAGTGGTGGGACTTGGACACACAGCATTGCTTTAAGACATTGGTGGGCCATCGCAGTGAGGTGAGTGGGTTTATTTTAATGTATGCATGTGAATATAATCAGTATAAAGCATGCTTTTCCCTTTTAATGTCGTCCCAACTTTATTCTTTATTTATAAGCAAGTTAAGCTTATTGGACTGCTTCATATCTTGTTTTGACATTTCTCTGGGAGACAGCATTGATTTAACTTTGTTAAGGCTCATGATTAAATCAAGCTTCTATGAAACATCCTCCGAGTCATTGTTGTAAGACTGATCACTGTGAAGGTGAAGAATCTATAACTTGCTTTTTTATTTAAACATGCATCATCCCAATTTTTACGTTTTCATATTTTCAAAATAAAAGCCCCACTCATGTAATTATGACTTTTTATTGAATGATTATGACAACTTTAAATCTCATAGTTATGATTTTGATATTGATAATTATGACTATTTAATCCCATAATTATAACTTTAAACTAATTTAATAATTTTATATATATAAAAAATACTAATTATGAACTTTTCTCATAATTATAAGATAAAATGTTGAAGTTTTGACTTTTTTAATTTATGTTTATAAGATCAAAAGTCATAATTACAAACTTTTAAAGTCAAAACTTCCTGGCAGAAATGGGCTGCCGTATAATTACAAGTTAAACTAAAAATATGCCTCCACATACTAATATTGTCCCCATTGTTGTAAGGAAAGCCAACCCATGTTTGAATAAAACTCTTTCCCAATGGCCAAAATGCATCCGGCTTTTGTCCCCAATGGAAATGCCATAAAAAAACTATTAATGTTCCCTGTCACCTGTGTGTGTGTGTGTGTGTGTGTGTGTGTGTGTGTGTGTGTGTGTGTGTGTGTGTGTGTGTGTGTGTGTGTGTGTGTGTGTGTGTGTGTGTGTGTGTGTGTGTGTGTGTGTGTGTGTGTGTGTGTGTGTGTGTGTGTGTGTGTGTGTGTGTGTCTTAGGTTTGGGGCATGGTGCTGTTAAACAGGGAGAACCGACTGCTAACAGGTTCTGCAGACAGTGAACTACGAGCCTGGGACATCAGCTACCTGGAGGAGGTAAAGGTTAAGGTGTTTTGTTCTGATGCTTAATAATGGCAGAAAGTTGAACCCCTAATTTTATTAACCACTTTATATTTTAATAATTTCAAATTTGGCAATGAGGTTTAATTAAGGAAAAGTCTATATCATGTGAAAATGATGAAGGTGCAGCTTGCCAAACTTAACTTTTCCAAGAGACAATTTAAGACAATTTTAGGCCAGTCTGCATTTGGCTTGCATTGAATTTTTGACTGGGGTTGGAACTTGCGTAAATATATTCTCACTAATATCTTTAGTTCATTGTGTATTTTAGGGAAAAGCAAAGGGGGAACCCCAGGTGAAGAAGGGAAAAACATTGCTGGATGATGATGAAGAGAAAGAAGAAGAAGAGCTGGATGAGAATCCTGAAGAGGTACTTGAATACTTACTGAAGCAGTTTTCAACACAAAGTAAATGTTCTTGTAAATTTATATTAAAAAGTATTTAAATTGAAACTCCCGGGACATAGAGGAAAGGCATTCAAAATGTAATTGTCTGCAATTTAGTTTGCTTTGGGCTTTAAATTACTTTTAAATGACTTATCTACTGCAGGTTTGTATAATTTAAAACAAAATTCTATTTGCCATGTTGTACATAGCCTTACACTTTTGTTGTACTTTATTATTCAGCGTATTTTGAGTTGCAAGAAGGCGGGCTCCATCCTGAGAGAGGCCAGAGACCGTGTTGTTTCTCTGACAGCAGACAACAAGGCCAGAGTTATCGCCTGCCATGTGAGTGTGAAACCAACTACACATTTTATTAAGTGTAGTTGTTTGTTTTTAGTTCACATTTTCAGTAAACACATCATAAATCAACCCAATCAGATCTATTGTTTTAATGTCACATTTAAGAGCTCATTGAGTTGTACAGCTCTGGAACAAATTATGAGCTCACTCCGCATTTACAAAACTAAACTTGTTGAAAACCAATGGAATTTAGTTGAAGATGGATGGTCAACGACCATCAAACAAAGCTAAGCTGCTTGCATTCAGTGCCAGAAGTGACATGAAGCAACCAACTACATTGTGAAAACCTAATGGAGAAAGCCTGGAAATCTGTGAAAACCTGCCTCCACATACAAATCTTTTTTTTTTCTCCAGATAAGATGTTTTTCATTTTGTTGAGATTGTATAATATTGTTACCAGTTGCGATTGGTCACATCTATTTACAATGAACAATAATGAAAAAAACTATGTGGGGCAGTTTGAGCTGTTTTTTATTTTTTATTTTTTGGCTGTAGAACAAATTAAAAGCATGTTTCTTGTGTTAGTCTTGATTCTAGATGTTTTCTCTTTTCAAACTACTACTTCCCACTATTTTTTTAGAAGTTGTTAAAATTATATGCTCTCATACTGTTTTCTTTGTGTGATTTGTGTATAAGACTTTTGCTAACTTTTGTTGGAAAGTTTTTAGCTTCGGTTTCGTCTTCTGTTTTCAGGGAAACGATTTAGTCCTAGAGCTCTTTACAGTGCTCTCAGGAGAGGAAATACAAAAGAAAATGGAAAAGAAGATAAAAAAGGCCAAAAAGAAGGCAGCCAAGTATGTAAAAGAGGCATATTTTTATAGTTAAGCCTTCTTACATGTTCCCACAGCCCAACACTTGCAATGCTTGTTGTCTAATATGGTTGTGTGGCGCCCTCTCCTGTAGGGCTCTGGGTGATGCAGTTGAGGAGGTGACTGAGCCAGTAGTGGAGCAGACGCTAAAGGATGAAATCATCAGGCTAACAAACATAAAGGCTTCTTCTAAGATCCGGTCAGTATCGAGTGTTGTCGTTTGTAATGTTAAGAGAAGCTGAATTATTTGTAAACTTTTAGGCCATCATGTCCTGTGTCCTCTCAGGTGGGTGACTTGTCTGTCAGGTGCTGGGGGCGAGCTAAAAGTAGCTCTTCTGCTGCAAAACAACACCATCGAGACCTACAGCCTGAAGACTACAGACAAAATCCCGACAGCCAATAAGACAGCACGCCTCACACTCGGTGGTCATCGTACTGATGTCCGAACGCTGGCCTTCAGCTCCGACAACCTCGCCATCCTGTCTGCGTCTGGAGACACGGTCAAAGTGTGGAACAGGTGAAGAAAAAATGAATTGATTTTAGGACTGTCTCTTGGTATGTAGTCTGTAACAGAAAACTCTCCTCCTGTCAGATCGACTCTGCAGGTAATTCGTACTATGGCCTGTGAATACGCACTCTGCTCCCTGTTTGTGCCTGGAGACAGACAGATCATACTAGGAACAAAGGTATGACTATAAAACTTGACATTCCATTACACATGTAATTTTAATGTGTAAATATATCTTTGGGAAGTTGCTTTTTAGACTAGTAAAATGTTTTTTTGTTGTTTGTCATGAAAGAGTGGGAAGCTTCAGATCTTTGAGTTGGCTTCAGGAAGCCTCCTTGAAACTATAGACGCCCACAGTGGAGCCCTGTGGTCCATGTGTCTGGCTCCTAATCAGGTACATTTCTTCTTGCCACATCTGTTTTTAATATTTTATAATGCTTAAAAAAAGAATAATGTCCGGTCTTTATGTGACTCTTAGAGAGGAATTGTGACGGGAGGTGCAGACAAGACGGTGAAGTTCTGGGACTTTGAACTAATCAAGGACCAGGGAACAACTCAGAAGTAAGTCAGCATGTCTCTCTTTTAAAGCTAATTAATATACTGTATTTAAGTTAAAGAAAAGATTGCTGTCTCTACAATTTACTATGTAAGTATCCTAAGCTATAAACAACATTTTTGACGTTAAGTTCGGTGGATTACTTGGATGAATGGTGTTAATATTATTGTCACATCTAATATATATTGTATTTTTATGCTTTTCTTTATTTTTAGGAGGTTGACTTTAAAACACTCACGTACACTGCAGTTGGAGGAAGACGTTCTGTGTGTAAAGTTTTCTCCCGATCACAGACTGCTGGCCGCCTCTCTGTTGGACTGCACAGTAAAGATCTTCTACACAGACACTCTAAAGGTGCGCACACAATCACACTATTTGTATTCTCATGTTTTTTTTTATTTATTATTAATTGTTCACATTAGAGCTGACCTGTTGCTTCTCTTATTTATTTAGTTCTTCCTGTCTCTTTATGGACACAAGTTGCCAGTTTTGTGTCTGGATATCTCACATGTGAGTCATTCAAAATAATACCTCAAAATGATAAAAACCCAATGGTTTTTTGTGTCTAAAGTAGTTGGCTTCAGCTTTTGTTTGGTAGATTGCTGTTGACATTGTGCTTCTGTCTGCAGGATAGTACACTTATTGCTACAGGCTCTGCTGACAGAAATGTGAAGATCTGGGGTTTAGACTTTGGTGACTGTCACCGTTCAATGTTTGCTCACGACGACAGGTACACAAACAGATCCATGTTTTTCACTGTCAGTCAAATAGTTTGGGCTGTACAAAATTGGAAAAATGTGCGATATACGATAACTATTTTAAATATTGAGATTACAACATGAACTGTGATATTTCAATGCTCTTTTACACTGAAAAAAAGAAATATAACACTCTAGACTAACTTTGACATATCAAAGCGGGAGGTAAATCAGTCTTAAAGATTATCTGTATCAAAGAAAAGGATGAAGCAAAGGCACCTGGAATTCAGGCTTTTCTTCAGGATGACATGGATGCCTGAGAATACCAGTACTAAACCAGAATTAAACGGGTCTAAACTAGGACTAAATGTAGAAATGAATTGGGTCTACTTAAAGCTTTGATTAAACAAATGTGGATGATTTTGAACAAAAAAATAAATCTATAAAATGGAAGAGTATAGCGTAAATCATTCTTTGCGATGTGGATATGGCAAACAACAACATTACAGTAACGATACATTTGTGATATGTTGTGCAGCCCTAACCTAAACGCTGATAGACCTTTCTTCTATTGTTTTCTACTAATTCATTTATCGCACTTTTTTTCTTTGTGTACTTCACAGTGTAATGTTCCTCCAGTTTGTCCCAAAGACTCATCTGTTCTTCACAGCAGGAAAGGACAGAAAGATCAAACAATGGGACGCGGACAAATTTGAGCACATTCAGACATTAGAGGTGATTCCTATTCTAGTCTGTATAGTGTAACCCTCAACGGATAAAAAATTCTACTCCCTTTAAGTGGCTAATATCTGATTGTTTTTATGGGTCATAATAGGGTCACCATCTGGAAGTGTGGTGTCTAACCATCAGCCCGAGCGGAGACCATATTGTGTCGTCCTCTCACGATAAGTCCCTGCGGCTGTGGGAGAGGACTAGGGAGCCCATCATCCTGGAGGAGGAGCGGGAGATGGTAGCGATCACAATTTTCACTGAAAAATGTTTCACACTTAAAACATATCAGAAATACGTACTTAAATGTTGACTTTGTTGTGACAGGAGCGGGAAACAGAGATGGAAGAGGGCATGGCTAAAGGGGACGTTCCTGTGGTAAGATTTATTTTTTACTTCCTAATTATTGAAATCGGTGCATTATAGATACAGACCAGGTAGTTTGCCAAATATACACCCTGTTTTTTTTGGTTGAGTTATGGCAAATGTGTTTGTTTATGATGCATGTAGTATATAAATCGTATGGTGGTGTTGACAGGTGCCAGGAGAGACACAGGGAGAAACAGCACCAGCTGGAAAGAAGACCGTAGAGACAGTCAAAGCTGTGAGTATATTCATTTACAAACCTGTTGAGATATTCATGAAGTGTTAATGGGAAAACCTTTAATCAAATATTCTTCGATGTCCACAGAGATGTATGTGGTGATGTTTGCCTAATTTGTGTGCAGGCAGAGAGAATTATAGAGGCACTGGAGCTTTACAGAGAAGAAACCAGGAAGATGGAGGACCATAAATATGCCTGTGAACTAGCTGGCAAAGAGGTAGTATTGTTTGTACAGATAAGAAGCATTTTCTTTACTTCCCACTTATATTTTTTTCAATATTTTGCAGCTGCCTCCACCTAACCCCAATATGATCCTTGTGGCATTTGGGAACATTTCAGTAAGTGTAATTAATGAGTATCTAAAGAGATGATCAGAAATGGGTTATTTAGGCTTTACAGGATATAACTTCATACTTGTTCATTTTGCAGCCGGCCCAATATGTGTTAGAGGTCATAAAGAAAGTCAGATCCAGGTAACGTTCCCACTTTGTATGTTGCATGAGTAAGTTTTCTGTTTTTGTTTATGCTTGTGTTGTGTTTTTCAGTGAACTGGAGATCTCTCTGCTCGTGCTGCCATTCCCCTACGTCCCAGATTTGCTGAGGCTCTTCAACGGCTACATAAAGCAGGGACTAGAGGTGGAGCTCGTCTGCCGCTGCCTTTTCTTTCTCCTGAAGTAAGCGTCAGAGCCAAAAGCCTGGATCTGTAGAGAATCTGTCATTAACTAAACTGTTATTGTACTTCTCATGTAGGATCCATTTTGGACAGATCTCCAGTAACCAGATGCTGCTGTCTGTCATTGATGAGTTACGGACCAATACGCTCTCGAAAGTTTGCGAAATACGAGTAAGCAACATTCTTAACAAAGTTGAATACAAGTAGCGCATTAGTGTATTTGGTTCAGTGTCTGACTTTTAATTGAACTCCTCTCACCTGTGGCAGGACATGATGGGCTTCAACTGTGCTGCTCTTCAGTTTCTTCAGAGAGAGATCGAGAGCAAAGAGGATGTGATGTTTTTTGCTGATGCCACAGGCCAATTGAAAGAGAAGAAGAAGAAGAGGAGAAAGAGGGAACGAGTCATCCTCACACTTGCTTGAATTTAAAACGGGACTTGATCAACTATCTTTTCATGAAAACCTCATCTCCTCAGAGCTTTATTCCAGGGGGTCAGGAGGGACTGCTGATTTTTGTAAGCTTTGACATCACTGTTATTCGGTAACACGCTTCATTTCTTAAATAAACTGCATCTGAGTTTTCACACAGTACTTCATGTTTTATTTGAAGCTCTGAAAACAAATAAATCTCTGCTGCAGTGCTTTCCAAAGCAGTTCCCTATAAAGCTTTACCTCTCATGCATGCACATATATTGAGTTTAACATAGTCACATGTCATGTAAAAGTCACTACATGTTCTCCCACTATGATCATTTCACAGGAGGACAAGTGTGATTTAAGCCTGCTTTTCTGCTACAGGCCTAAAGGGAGCAGCATGGGCCCAGAGCCAGCTTTGGCTAAAGATAGTTATGAGGGTCCAGGCCTGGCAGGGACCACCTGGTAAAACCACCACTGAAATCAGGACGATGTGACTTGACTTTACAGCTCTTGTAACTCAGTCCTAATTTACAGGTGTGGTAAAAGTATTATATATGGCCAGAGAAGTACTTTACAAGGCTACCAGCACTGTATTCACCTCTGTAGAAATGTGTTTGTGAGTCACCGTTGATATAATCATGTGACCTTCAACATAGATTCCCAACAACATCATGCACTTCATTTTCCACAAGTGTGTTTATTTCTTGGCCGTGAGCCACTATGGAAGAATTAAATGAACCCTTTAAAACACCTCGAGCTTTCTGTTCAAAACAAATTAACTGTATATTTACAAGGCTGTAAAAAATAACACCCGGCAGCTCTTTACTGGGCTAGATTCCTTCTCAGAGCTGTAAATGTCACACCTACCAAAATTAAAAATTCTTGAGGCAAATCCCAGACACATTCACTCAGGATGTTGTTTGGACTGTGCTAATGAACACAGCAGAAAATCACCACAGAAAGGGAAATGCAACTTCAATAAATTAAAGTTTAATTAATGCACTTAATATTATAATTAAGTAAAATAATTTTCTCTGGAAAAAAATAATATTTTAATAAAATGTATGTCTATAACAGAGTTTCTTATCAGTCTAGACCAATATTTATTAAAATCTGAAATGCTAATAAAAACCTTCTCAACTTTGTAGTTTAATAATTTAATGCACCAAAATGATAAAGTCAGTGTAATACACATTTACTGCTACTAACAAAAGCTCCAAGAAAGGCCAGTTTAGAGGGTTTATGTCTTTTGACCATTGTTGATAGCTCCATAAAACCTGTAATGACTGAATGTCCAATCCCAGTGAAATTACCAGAAAGTGCATAATAAATAAGAATTTAGATAAAGAGGGAATACTGATGACACTAGATGGCAGTCTTGTATTTTACATACTGCCTCTCATTTGTCCCATCAGGGTTTTGGGTCTTCATTTACCAGTCGTTATTAAACGTCCCTCTGCTGCACCCACCTGCTGCAGGCTCAGCCCATAATGGTTGAGGGACATAGTCCTGCAATGGCTCTCAGCCAAAGGACTTACATACTGAAGTCGGGGGTAGTAATCTCATACTAATATCCACACATGGCATCACTGGCACTTTTAGTGCTGATCGGCTCTGAGCCAGAAGCCACTTTTTCCTACAGCTGCAGTGTCAGATGGCTCAAGTGCTACTCCTGCAGGAAATATAGAGTATCTGATGCCCACAACCTTTACATATTTACATTCATACATTTGAAAATAATTATTCATGTGTGCTAATAACAATAACTTCAATGTCTGTGTCTGCAATTTTGTAAAGGGAAACAAAGAGATGCTTTGTGATATAAGTTTGGAACACAAAATGTCTGCAAAGCCATGTTAACTTACATTTGACATACATTTTTCCTCTGCAGCCTTTAGTCCCACATGATTTTGTGCTGCAGGGTTCCTTCCGTGAACAGATGTCGTGCCTTCACAGTGCCTCTCGCACAGTGTGTTATTTCACAGCCAGTATTTGCATTAGCTTTTGATGGACAGGAGATAATGTTGCTGTATGTGGTCAGCGCTGCTATAGTCTGTCATCGTATAGTCTGCATGACATTATATACTGCAGAATACACTCTCCTCATAGTTGCTGACTTGATTTGGTGGTGTCTATGCCTGGTGAATGTGATCTGGGCTATAAATGAGTATGACCCATGCTTGAGATAGACATCGATGGCAGTGACAGGCTTTCTGTTACAGCTGCAGCCTCCCCCTGCTGACTAGTCCTCAGCACGTCTGAGTGAGGTCATGTACCATCCATGAAGTCTGCTATAAATAAAAAAATTAATAAATGCACCCAGAAGCTCACTGTACATCTTTTGTTGTGATTGGCCTACCGCAAAGCCTTTAGCACCTGTCCCACCCACATGCTCTTCATATTGATAGATTGTGTTCAGACATGGACGTATTATGTTAGGGTTTGGGCTAGAAAAATTTGTAACTTCATAAAAAATTGTAAAATACATTATTAAGGAGAAAAATACCAGGCTAGAATTCTACATTGTAAAATGAAATCTAACTGACAATAGATGAGAGAAAAAAACGTGGAATAGATGAACCTTTGAGTCCAAATACGGGAGTTGTCTGACATGTGTGGTTAAATAAAAAGCTGCACAAATGTATTTATTAGGCCCAGAAGAGCAACATTTATTATTGAAAACTTTTAAGATTGTACTATTGCCTATAGCAGCACTCTTTAGTTTTCCTGTCAGCATTAGGACAATGAAAACATTCAAATGATGAAAGTGACTGCTGTGTTAAATCTGTGTCCAACACTCTTGTACACCGGACTGTACCTGTGCTGAGATATGAGCTGACGGATCTGACAAAATGGCAATGCATTTACCCCAACAGCAGCGAGCTGGCAGGAAGTCCAGCCAAGAGTTTAACTAATGAGGTGACAGTGCAGGTGGAGGTGGCCAACAGAGCTGACTGACTGCTAACTTCCCCAGCGATACCTTTTCCACACTTGGATATATCTGATGAATTTATTTAGTTTGATAACAATTTATCAACTCGCCGTTATGTCTTGAATTGAATAAACTTTATTGTCTCCCATTTGTAAACAAAAGCAGACATTTGTCTTTGGCCTTACACATTTAATATAACATATTAAATAAATAAAAGACATACATAATTACACAGTATGTATATAAATAATTAAAAGTGTGTAATAAATACAACAGGACACAATAGAAATTGCTCAGCTGGAGGTCTGGTTTAGTAAAGTGCTAAGGGCTGAGAAGGTAAGGTGCTAGAGCTGAGGAGACATCCACATAATGTTTAAAAAGTAACAGAAGACAAAAGTAAAGTATTCTTAAATGCTTTTTCTAAAGATTAAAATGTGTTTAAGACTGTATACTAGATCTACAAATGTGATTAATAATGTGGGTCTAGATTTTAAGATTTGGACTAAGACTATAACTGCACATAAACGCTGAGTAAAACAAATCATTAAAATTGGAAAACAAAATTCAATTTACAAAACCTCAAATCTGTAGGCTGGGTTGTCTGCTGTGAAAATCCCTGCTGAAGTTCTACCCAGCTTTTTAAATTCTGGTGAATGAGTTGTCACTGAAAATGTTAAGGGAAGGAAAGGGGGGGTCAACAACTCACCTATCATCGCAACGGAAGAGAACCATGTTTTAATAACCAGAGTCTGCACACATCACGGCAGAGGAAACCATTTTTCCTGCTGCCCTGCACCAAGGTCAGCCCTCTGTGGGACGTGAGGAAGCCACACAGACCCACAACATACCGAGGTCCATAAGCCGACTAGTGCAGGACAAAAAAAGTATACAAATAGGGCCGACATATTAAAGCACGAGACAGCCATAAGCCACATTATCTTAACCAAGCACAGAGCCTTTTAGGCGCGCTCCCCAGAAATCCCTATTGCTGATGTAATTAGTGATTTTAGAGCTGTGCACTTCACATTACAAGCCATAAACAGACATTCAATACTGGCCTTTGAGAGGGCTGTTTATTCTGGGGTTTTATAGTCCACGCAGGACTTTCTGTGTTTATTCTCCCAGAACAATAATGCCACTATGCTCCAAACCTGGAATGCTATTCATTTGCCCAATTAAAGACAGAAAATAAATACAAATTGGAGAGGACCCTGTTTTTTTTTTTTTTTGCTACAAAAACATGTAAAGAGTTTCTCATTTTGTGGGATTTACAGGGTGCTGCTGGCTGCATGTGGACAAGAGCTATTAATTCTTTGTAAAATGTTTCTTTGTTTGTTATATTAAAATATTATTTAAATATAGGAATAAGCAATGAAAAGTTTGGCTTCTTTAAATTGCTTTGTATTTGGTTAAAATAAGTATTTGGAGTCACTGGCATTGGCGTGAAGTTAAATGTAATATGGCAAAGTCAGAAAATGTAGGCGTGCTGTTCCAAAATAAAGGAGTTTTGTGCAACAATACGTTGATGCTTGGCCACAGCTAGTAGCATGATTTATGAGCCGAACGCCGACCCACAATCCTCCTGACAGACATGCAATTTCCTGTGTGAGAAAAGGCTAACTTAATCCATACGAGACGAGAGCCACGGACAGAAACTGTTTTGTACGTGA
This sequence comes from Neodontobutis hainanensis, assembly GCA_024349245.1. NCBI lineage: Eukaryota > Metazoa > Chordata > Actinopteri > Gobiiformes > Odontobutidae > Neodontobutis > Neodontobutis hainanensis. The sequence goes on along the minus strand of JALDNG010000147.1, from coordinate 685,748 downwards.
ATAAGAGTGAACTATGAGGCAGTCATGTCACTGCTTCAGATTTTCCAATGAAAACCTCAGTCTATAAACGTTTACAGGAATTTTTTTTTTTTTTTTTTGCAAAAATCCATAAACACCGACAGATATGTGTAATCCCACAAATCTGGGGGCAAACACATTGTAAATCTTCATCACATGACCTACTTGTTATGAAGTTGTTATGGAGTTGTTGTCAAAGCACATTTTTATAAAATCACAAAGAAGTATTTTTGAACACTTTGTTTTTATAAAGTATGGTTTATTGTGTGGCTAAAATAAAAGAAATATCTGGATTTTTTCCAAGGGCTGAAGGAAAATTAACTTTTTTTTCCAATGACATAACCACTCAAGTTTACCTTAAATGCTCCATACATTTGAATTGTATAATCAATGTACGCAGTTTTTGAAGATACACTCACATTTTCCATTTCCCACTCATCCTTTCTCTTTGCAGACTCAAACCTCCCTGGGCAGTTTATAAAACCAGTGGTCCATCCTTCAGACACATCCGGACTATGTTTGGACTCTCATTGGCTCAAGGTGTCAAAACTACTGTGAGGAAACAGAGCGTAATTGAACGGAATGAGCCACAATGGGAGGAATGTCTGTGAAGTCTGCTCAGTGGTAAAGACCTGCATCTGGAGAAGGTACAACACGTGAAGGTCAAGAGGTCAATGAGCAAGGCTACGCTTATTAGCCCACAGCACGGAAACTGGGCGTTTGAAAGCCACAACTAGAGGACATTAAGTTTCTCCTGCTTCAACTAGGACAGCTCAAACTGAACAAGGATATACAGGCTAATTAAAAAGACAAACAGGGGGTAAACAGATGGGTTATTCAAGCTAATAGAGGCAAATACATTAACCAAAAGGCTATTTAGTGTTTTGTAAAAAGAGACATAGTGTTGCTTTAAATTCTATTATGTCCCATGGAAAGAAAGAACAATACAAGAAACCAAGGTAGGTCTCATAAAACTGTCAGCAATAAAAAAAGTTAACAAATCAAAATCTGAATATCCCAAGTGAAAAGGGATGTCCCATGTGATTTGTGCATTCATCCAAACCTTTGGGGAAGACATTTTACTGTGGCAACGCTTGGCTATCCCCTTTAAAGGTTTTACTGGAGGAAAAAGAAAAGATGGATGGATGAAAAGTAGCCGAGAAAGTCTGAGAGCATGTCAGCCCCTCGACCCCCACCTCCACCTCTCAGACCACCCAAGTACACAGAGCTGTCATTCATCTCATTTTGGGGATAAACATTGCCGGATTGTGTTTTTTTTAGTGTGGTTTAGTCCATATTTCAATCACTTTTCATTCACATTCCTGTCCAGTATCTTTCATAACATGAAAAACGTAACATTGTGTATGCAACTTAAAAACGTTCCATGCTTTCTTGCAAAAATTCCTGTTTTTACCATTGTGTTGTTAATTTCTGAGCATGTCATTGAGTGTCAGAAGGATTTTGGAGACGGGGAAGATTTTCTGGCTTTGGACAGTCCCTGGAGCACGTCCCAGTCATCGCAGTGGTAAACACAGTGGCGTGTGGGGTCAGACGGGGCAACGACGGAGTGTGTCTCCAGAGTTTGTGTTCACTCTCAGGGGCAGGTTGTCTGTCAGCGCTGAGGCTTGAACTGTGGGCTCACCATAATCCTTCAGTCAATGACTAGATCTCCTGTCTGTAATACCCAAACACACTCTCTGACGGCCGACAAACCAATCAAACCTACTACCAGGTTTTAACATCAGAGTTCAGACCACCACACAGCCTCCCCGGCATCTGGTAAATCTGGGGAGATTTGACAGAAGTACAATCTTTTCACGTGTGGATAGATACGGTGATTTATCATTACGTATTACTCAGCGCTGAACTGTGCTTGTGCTTGGTTGATCAGACAATAAGAACTTCAACAAGGGGCATGCGATTTTTATTGTTTAAACCCCGAACAGCATATTGTAACTGGAGTCGTGAAAAAAAAACAAGATCCTAAGACCTTATCTTGGCTTAATTATAAACTATCAACTATTAAAATTAATAATTAGTTTTTATATATAACTATTGGACATAAATTCTATCAGTAGCGTGTCCATGTGGCTCTAGGACAATATTATTTTTACAAATCTACAAAGAACCAAGGAAAAGGAACTGTCTTGTTGCATTTACAGAACTTGGGCCACAAGGCCTTGTAGAAAACTGTTAATGTTAAATGTTCATTCGTTGCATTCACTGAAACCACGAGTATGTGTGGTGTTCCTCTTATGGTCTGTTAGCGTGTGTCCAAATGAAATGCTCTAGCTGCAAAACAGATATTACTTTGTTTCTGCCGATGCCAAAAATGATTTCTTTGCACACTCCATCCTAATGTCCACAATCCTATAATACCATCCAGTCAAGTTATAGCAGAAAAAAGAGAAATTTTAATATTTGTGACACTTCTTTTAACTGTTACAATGTTGTATCTTGAATTTCTTTGTTCATATTATTTTATCATCTTATTAGGCACATACCAAGCCAATTACAGTGTTTGTGTGTTGCTACTTTATAGCTTTAGCTACTGTTATGCTACTGACTTACTCTGAGTCTTTAAGCATCTAACAGAATGGATGCTTTACTAATTGGCATGTAGTTTAAATAAGAGCTTTGCAAGCTTTTCGTCACATATTGTGTCCTCTGTTACTCACAAAAAGTCTTTGACCTTTTAAAGCCATTAAAAATGTAATAGTGCGCAATGCCTTTTTACAGTGTACATTAAAAAATACTGACTTGTATTTTGCAAAACAATTTTTACAATAAACATTGATGCAGGAAAATAAAAAAAGTGGTTGGTACACACACAGGAAGAACCAGACGTAAACACTGTTGGCCCTTGGCCTCCACTAATCTGATCAGACCTTGTGTGAAAACAACGCCGCTGTGCCACAAGCGTGCACATATACACCTTCACTAATCTCTCTGTCCTCATCCAATAATACCTCTACTACTACTGAGGACTTCAGGGGGGTCTCTGCGTCAGGCCTTACCCCCAGCCAGAACTGAGGAGCGACTCTGACTGCTTTCTATTAGTCTTTAATTAAGTTAAAAGCGCTCTCTGCACCACACTCCAATAACTTCATTGAAGTCGTCTATTCTTTCCAGGAGTTTCTTCAGCTGCGGTTCAATGGCCCAACAGGTCTCAGCCCGACAGCCGCCTCTGGTCATGACTGATGTGGGACCACTAATTAACTTAATAAAGCCATTATCCAGACCTCCCTATTTCAAGTGTCCTCTGGCTTTGTCTTGGTTGACTTGTCTTTTTGTTTTCCTTTCATTCAACAATCTGCTGGCTGTCATCTCACTGCTCCTACACCGACAGGATCCAGCTCTTTCTTTGTGTGGATCAGGTTTTAGCCTCAGGCTGAAAGATCACAGTGAGTGCAAACAGGTAGGGCTCACTTAAAACTACTGCTTTAGCTTATGTCACAGGAATGCTGGGAAGTGTGCAAAATAAACATGTAGGAATGAAAAAACGTGGGAACTTCAAAAGTGTGCAAAATATACATGTAGGAATGAAAAAATGTTATTGTCTATGAGAGTAACTTTGTCTTGGGCAGGTGCTACATTATTGCTGTAGACAAAACATTAAGGCAAAAACAAAGACAAAACAAACACAATCAACAACATAATTTAAAGTGCAGGCTGTAAAGTGCAACACAGTAAAGTGCTAATGTGCTGTGCTGGGCACCCTCAATCTCCTCCTTGATGGCAGCACAACTTACTCATTAAAGAGGGTTCAGATACCTATGGCTTGTCTCATCACTGTCTCTTCATATATGTGTGGGTCTTTATTCTGGCTTTGTGGATGTGGGCAAGCTTGTTTTTACGTTGGATGGTTACCAAATGAATTCCATATCGTACAAGACTTTGCAGAGTGGCTCTGTAGAAGATTGGTGCCAACTCCATAAAGCCTCAGTCTCCTTAAGAAACCTCTGCTGCAGCCGTAAGCACAGTCAATGTGGGCCTTCCAGCAGAGGACGCTGTTCACATAAATCCCCAGGTATCTGTAGGACACCATCTGCCGAATATCTTTGATGAAGACATGCTAATGGTTGCAAATGTTCTTTTGATCAAAGACACATTCCTGAGTCTTTTTGACATTCAACATTTTATTTAATTTTTTTTATTTATATTGTCGTTTTCCACCTAGTAGTCACTCAAAGCGCTTCTTGTGGTAGAATGACAAGTCCATGTCCTTGTGTAACAGACAAAACTGTCATCTGTAGATTTTAAAATGTAATTATTTAAATGTATACTTTTGCAGTCATTTGTGAACACGACAAAAAGCAGAGGCGATGACATTGATCCTTGTGGACCTTAGATCCTGTGTCTGACCTTAGACAGCGTCATTGTTCAGCTTAACACGCTGTGTTCTATACATAATATCCAACTTTTCTTGCCAGTGAGTTGAATCAATAAATAAAATATGAGCACAGGCCTTGATGAACAATGAACAATACTAAGAACAGTGTCTTCAGTGCTCCTGTTCTTATTGGAAAACTGATACTTGTCCATCAATGACTCTACTTCTCTTTCCAGCAATTATACAAGAAATTTCTCAAAGCACATATCTGAGGTCAGAGCTTCAAGCCGCAGATCATTATTTGCAGTAGCACTAGTCTTTTTAGGTATTTGTTGTAATATGGGACATTTTCCACAGAGCTGGCACTGTCCGCTTATCAAGTGACCGCTGGAATAATGAGCACCCAGCTGCTGCGGTGTCCCAGGCCCAGTACAGTAGCATCATTAGTGCATAGGGTGTTTGAAGCGGCGCTGCAATCCATGGGGTCTACTTTCACCGGGGGGCAGTTTTGGTGTCAAGAAATGGGATTTTTATTGGTTTCATCTTCATCACATCACTTTATTTTCCTCCGTTTTTTGGATTTCAACAGGTTATATTTGGATTTGAACAGAGTTTAGTTGGATTTAAACAGGGTTTGGTTGAATTTTAACAGGTTTTAGTTGGCTTTGAACAGGTTTTAGATGGATTTGAACAGGTTTAAATGAATCTGAACAGATTTTATATACCTTTTGTAGCAAAAACAGGCATAGATTTCTAAACAAATAGAATAAGTTTGGTTCAAATTCAACTAAAACCTGATCAAATTGATCTAAAATGCAGTGCCAAAAATATCACATACAAAATCTATTGGAGGGCCACATAAAACATTGAAATAGGACGCATTTGGCCCCCAGACCTTGAGTTTGACATATTGACTAAAAAAAGAACCACTATGTTAAAGATTAGTTTGTTATAGGATAACTCAAACATCAAGTGACATGAGATGCTGGCAGCAGTGGAGTGGTGAGAGGGTTAAAGAGCACTGTCCACTGGTGTAAACGCTGGTGAGGCTCTCTGGGCAGGGTGCCAGTAGCCTGCAGGGGGTCTCAAGCTGAAACTAAACCTCTAAAGAGGCTGCTTGGATTTAACGTAAATCTATACGGAGAGAGATTACTCCAATGTATTGTATTAGCGTCATTTGTTCAAATCATGAAACTGAAGACTGTAGAATTTAGTTATATAGGCTTTAAAATGCTCCATGTGTGACCCATTCAATGAAGCACACATTTATTTATGCTCTCGTATGAATTATGTAAAAATGTTAACTAAAATATAGCCTTTCTTAAATTTTTCATTATGATTGTCTTAGTCATTGCTTCAACTTCTCTTTCTTTTGCAAATGTTAGCAACAGGTCATTACTGTGAACCTGTATTTCCTTCTTTTAACAATCACCACTATTTTTTTGATCTGCTGCAGACACATGGACACAACTCCCAATTGAACAATTTCAAAGGAAAAGAGCTGACGTTCAGTCCCAAAGAGACGCTGTAAATCACGTCACAGTGAACGGTTGTAAGTTACGACCTGGAAGCCGTTCTGGGTTTAAGTGTTTTCATTCCCAAACCGGCTGACACTTGACCTTAAGAAGTGCGCAGACAGCTTCATGTGTCCGTGTCACTATTTACAGCCACGAACACTGTCTTTGTTAGTTCTGCCCTATTACCGCACATCCTCCACGCGGTGCATTTCTGCTCAGATAGTCTGGGGCTTTGCATTCTGCACGAGGCGCAGTGTTTCAAAGAAGCCAGGCGTGGAGGCCATCTCAGAGCAGCCATTTGGGATTTTAATTAGTACAAGCGTGGGACTTTGACATTCGAACTCTCGCCTAGGGGAGTGGGTTTCACCTTGATGCAAGCTATGTTGTTTTCATTTTGACTCATTAGGAGCTCATGTGTTGCTTATGCAGCCCTTTTCGCGGCAAACCCCTCCATCTGTCGTTGCAGTTTGAGGGTCAGTGACACATTTTCCATGAGCTGTTACTAAGGCTTGGTGATCGGTCAGAGGATATGAATTTCTAACATGCCTCTCTTCAAAATATTGATCTCAGTTCCACATAAATAGAGTGAATTGGTTTGTAGCAACAAAGAAATGCAATAAATTATGCAACATATGCTCACTGGCCCAGCTTGTCCGATAAAGTGTTTTAGGTTTTTGTTTTCTTAATCTCAGAAAGGAATGGAATATGTCCATAAAGTTTTAGGCAAATATTAAAATCAAAGTTTAGTAATGTTTAGGAAAAGTTTAGTGCTATGTTCTGCCATTGCTCATGCCATTTTCTTTAATATTTCTCCTATGTCTCCTTCCGATTAAAGGATATAAGTGAACATGCATACTAAACTATTTCTTAAAACTGCCTAACCCACCTTTAAATGCTTTGTTTTAAATGCTTTTGTTGTAAGTATGCCCTGTAAGGAAATGCCTACAGGAAAAAAATGACTTGAAGATTTTTTTTTAAATGTGAAGAAGACATGCAATGTTTCTTTTCATCTCCTCTTAACCTTCTTTGGTTTAAATTTTACAGTTCATCTGAAGATCACCTGCTCATTGCTCACCTCTTGTTTTATTTGCTCATTCGTAGTCCTCTTTCCATCTCCGTCTGCCGTTACTGCTCTATGTCTCTATTGTTTTCCACTCACCGTTTCGACGTCTTCTCATCTCTCTCACGTCAATCTCAAGCTGTGCGTCCAGCTCGTAAATTTGGTCGTGTGTGAAACAGAAGATTGCTTCCCTGGACGGCTGGGAGATTTTTTATTTATCACTTGAGCCTTTTTAGTGCCACCAGCACATGTCACCAAACCCAAGTGAGGCTATGTGTTTATGTACGTGTATTTGGGCCCTCAGGGGGCCCTGGTGTAAGTTTAGCATGGAAACAGTGGGAAATGAGGAGGGTAGACATTTAAAACAAGAAAAGGATACTATGTGTAGGAGAAGAGTTGAGAGAAGCAGTTTATTAATGGTTTAAATTCATTTACCGACAAGATTAACTTGCAGTTGATGGGAAGGTTTTCACGACAGGGTGCCAACAAATAAACACAATTCAGAGATGACACGTCTGCTCTGAGGCTGCTATGGCAGAGAGACAAGGTCATTTCCTAAATACCTCCAGGATGATCTGGTGTCAGACAGTTTCGGGCTCTCTGACCTGGCAGCCACAGCATGGTTAGCTAGAAACACCAAGGCACACTAAGGTTCTGCGGGACAGCTGTGGCCTAATCTCCAGTCCAGAGCGGTTGCAACGGGCAGATCACAGTCCGCCATCTGATAGTGGTGTGAAAATGAGACTCCGTTTTGAGATACATACAAATTGATATACTTGACTTTGTGGTGCCCTCTTACATCTGCAATGTGTATATTTTATATTTTTATAAAACACTGGGTTTGTAGTTGGACCTTTTATGGATTAAGATTAAAGATGTTTACAGCTCTTTAGAGTCTTTTCTTGGATGTTATGTTGTACTTTGGTCCATGCCTTGATGGATATTACACATTTTTAGACTTTTAGGCAGCTTTTATGTGCTTGAAGTATTTTTTATGGCCATTCAGGTCATGTCACATTGCCATGGCTGATCAGTATATATATCACTTTAGGTTCATAGACAACCAGGACAGATTTCAAAATATAGTTGAACTTTCAGTGTGGTTAATGCAATTGTTGAAAATGACCATAACATATCCATTTTATGACCACTGTGTTAAATGGTCTTGTAGTGTAATTTGGTATTTTTTGTTTTTGTTTTAAATAAGAAGGGATTTGGAGGAGAAAGAGACGCCCCAAGAAGGATATATTTCATCTTTTAGCTACACACCGAGCCTGAGAAGCCAGCACTTTGATTTTTGTCCAATAAAATGACATGAATCAAATGAACATATTACATGCTTTTACTGACAATAGTGATCACATTAACTCCTGTCCACTCCATTCATACAGCTCCTAGTGTGTCTACAGGCCTATATGAGGTATACTGTACATGGGATATTAAAAGCGATGCCTTCCACAACAAATGGAGGTACTAATTTGAGAAGGAGGAGGAAGCAAAACTCAATGCAGGCGTATTTATGATATGCCCAAGGGGATTTAAAGCGCCCTGCTCCATTAGCCTGTCCCTTTCTGGTTAAAACCAAGGCTGTGATCAAAATAAGGTGCCACAACAGTTGGCGTTAGCACCGGACACATGTTAAAACGTGTGGAACACATGGTTGAAAACCAACTAAGCAAATGTTGTACTCTGTGTCTGTGTGTGATAAATGTAGTCAGGGAGTGGCGTCATTAGCTCAGTCATTAGTCTCTCTCAAATCATCAAGTGATAACCAGCACTCATCCAGATTCACAAAGGCACTCAAACACCCACTTAGTATTTGTGTACATGCAAGTAAGCACATGAGATGAACAGACAGAGGGGCAAATGAGCTACGGTAGACCAAAGGAAGAGTAGACAGACAGTGACACCGGCCAGTGGCCCCCCACCAGGGACCTGTGTCTGTATACATTGGGTAATTTACAGTATGTGCCACTTGAGATGTGGACAGCAGAGAGGGACATCGGAGGCAAAGAGGAGGGTTGTGTTTGTCCAGAGAGCAATGACAGAGGGCCATTAAATGGTCACTTAATCTGATCTTGATCTGATCTCTGTGCCTCATTCAGTACTTAGCACATTTAACTAACTGGGACAACATAAGATGTATGATGAATATAGGACCACGTGTGCTTCTGATATGCAGCATGATATCACTTATGATGTCTGATTCATGATGTGTGAATGTATTAGTTTAGTTTACTTTATCATTTATTTGACCCCATTCCAAAATCAGCATTCACACTTCACCCTAAGTTATCCACACTATACATATCATTCAACTTTCTAAAATTGCTACAGTAAAACCTATCTTAAAACCTTTTAAATTACAATAAAAATTATCAGTGCTAACATAACTTTTTTAACATTATGAGAAACGTCTCTCAGGTCAGAGGACAGTTTCAGAGTATGAAGCATAGAGATAAGAAAATGCATCATAACTGAAAGGCGTAAGGACTCATACCTTATTGGTGACAGGAGGTATCAAACTGACTTTTATCCAATGCATATTCAAATAAATGTCACCTAAATATAATGACTTTTTATTTATTCTCATTGTCCATAACTGTCCTGAGCAAGTCAAATATGTAAAAAAAAAAGTATTTTTATTTTAATTAAAAATGATGACAATATATCAAAAACAAGGAATTCATACATGGATTTCTATGTTTATAGGAGAAAACTCTCTGCTTATAACAACTGTGCTTTAAGTTTAACTCCACCAACTAATGTTTTTTGTTTAGGTTTGGTTGATTACAATGGTGTCAAAGTTACTCTACAGTAGCAGTATGCCAAGTTTCTAAAAAGGGGTCTGATACGAGGAGGTGCCATCTTCTCAGTTTCCATAAGCCTTGGAGCGCAGGGATGCTCGTATCCACACAGACACAGAAGAATGTAAGTTGTAACACTGGCCACTCCTTAGATTTAAATTTACCAAACAGGTTGAAGGAGCAGATGAAGCCTGAAGCTGTCCAAGTTGTCACCATCACCATGCCCTTTCTCTGCCTCTGTGCTTCTCTCCTTCCACTTGTCCACTCATTCATCACTGCATCTCCACACCGTCTCCTCTGTTAGCACTGTATCCTGGCATATGGCATGTGGTGTGTACTTTTATCCCAAAAGCATTGCCAGATCATGCCTGTGGACATTTTTAGCTTTCAGTGGGAAGGGACCAAAAGCAATGTGAGTGAGATGCAAACATCTTCTTGATTCAATGCCATACAGTAGTCCGGGCTTAGTTCCCATCTGCTTTTGCTAAAGGGGTTAAAATTATTGCAACAAAAGATCAAATGTTTTTAAGGTGTTGTAGGTTTTTTAGCTGTAGATTGCTCCCCTCAGTGTTTGGTGAGGTTAAAATTGAGAGCTCGTCTTCATCAGGCGTTCACAAAGATGGTGGTGTTTCCAGTGGCAAGAACACACTGAGCATGCTGGGATATATATATGATCTGTCACTCAACAGGTTTGATGTATGACCTACAACAAGTAACATCCCAGAAGCCTCCAGCAACACCCGGACTCAAGCACGGCACTAGAACATTTACATGTAGAGTATAATAACTACACTAAAAAGGGTTTTGTTTATTTGTTTATTTTTTTGTTTTTCGGTATGTATATGTATATGTATATCCATTTGTTCACTATATCCAGGTTATCCCAGGTTACAGGGGATATAAGCAGAGACATTTATTTTAATATTCAAGACAAGATCCCAACCTACCTTAACTCCTCCCCTTGAGGCAGGAGTTTCCTCCAACCTGGAGGGTATAAGTCACTCTTTTCTGACTGAGAACCATGGCCTTGGTTCTTATTATCATCCCAGCTACTTCACATTTGGCTACACGGAACTTATTTTATCTTCATGCTCACATGCTTAAACAAACACCTACTGAAAGGTAAACAGCATAGCTGAAACAGTTGTAAATAACAAAACAAGCATTTTCTACTCCAACAAAAAAAGTTTCCAAAAAAAATTCAATAGATATAGAATATTCAATTTCTCTGTCATATGCCCACTGCCTTCACAGACAGACACACCTGCTGGTACAGTGACCCGCTAACGGCCAGGGATCACAGATGCCTTTGTCGAACAGGGACATTAGAGCTGGCTCTCACTTCTTACAGACCTATTGTTGCATTATCACATTGTCATATTGACTGAGCAAGTTCCTCTGAGCATTGAGTCACTCCTTTCCTCTGGGGGAAGACCGTGTATAGAACAAGCCATAATTCATATTGCACTTTTAAACACATTTTTCTCTAAATGTGTCACAGTCGTGTTTTGAGAAACTCAAAGTGCAATCTTTTTGTTTTTGTTTTCTAGCGTTACAAACTGTTCTTTGATTAACCAGATTAGATCCAATACCAGTGTTATCAGTAATCACAATGAGTTGAGACGACAGATAAGTTGTTTTTAATATACTACATCGTTTGTCAAGCACTGGTTTTACATTTAATTAAAAGTCAATTTATGCACAACACCGAACAACTTGACTGTGTCTGAAAATAGAGTTACCTCGCGTGTGTGTGTGTGTGTGTGTGTGTGCAAGTGGAAAGGTGTTGAGTATAATGTTCAGCTTTAGTTTCAAGGTCACACCCGCCGTCCCCCACACGCACACGGGATGGTAATAGCAACGCTGACAGACATGTGCGGCCAGCTGAGCCTACTGCATGATGGTTGAAAGCCTGAAAAGGCCGTCCGGACACTTTTAAACATCAGTGAACTCAAAGCAGCATAGAGAAAGACATCTGTAAACAAGAGCCAGAACAGACGGGGGATTACTGGAAATGTCCATCTGTCTGACAAATGACCTGCTCGTCAAGAGCAATATAGGCCTAAGTTACAATGATTAGCATGCTTTATTTACTCATTGGTTTACGTCATTGTAAATTTCCTATGCAGAATAAATTGCTTGACAATGACTTCTTTTACGACCAGATAAGCACATGGAACCTAGACAGTAAACATTAATGTATTGAGGGACCATGCCCCAAGAGGTCAAATTTTATAATAATTCCACAAACTATGTTTCAGTTTATGGCAAAGATAAAAAAAATCTGAGTCTGAAGAACAATTAGACTTGGCTGCATTCAGTATTAAAGGTTTGTATGTGTCTTTTCTTTTATTCTAATCTACATCCTAAACGATTGACCTGTTTTCCCTGTCATATCTGACACCTATAATGATGACATGTTTGCCACATGCTCTTGCACCAGATTCCACCTCACGTCCAGCACCTGGCTGATGACAGTCAATGCTCTGTTGTCATTTTAATTGGTCCACATGAGTTACTGTTGCTTGTGGTCAGATCAAAGCGTATCCCTGTGCTGAAATCCGCTGTAAATACCAACTGTGAGGAGGATGACATGACGGCTGTTTGATAATGTTCTCATTACAACAGGCTTTGTGTGCTTGGCTTGTGGTGACCGACGTGTTTATGTGCACTAGAGGGATGTGTGACTGTATTGTGTGGGTAGATTGGTGCAGAAAGATCCATTTTGAGAGAGCATTTGCATCACAGTGAGGTCTTTGGTGATGATATATTTGTGTGTATGACAGTCAGAGTGTGAAGCCGTCAGGTTTCAGCGCCTCCCTGATGCACGGTAGCGCCTCTATTTCCTCTTCTGCAGAATCCCGTTTCCTGTCTCCGGTTCCTGTAACTGTCGCCTCCAAGTTAAAGGTAAACAATCATTTAAGATATTTAACACACTTGTTCAGAATATAAACTTACACAGACACATCTAGCTCTAATTATTTTCCATGCTGACATACTCTAGAGCACAAGTTATTATATGGTTGAATGACATCACAAAATGAAGAAATATGTGTTTCAGTAAAAGTGACTAAGTTGACTTAAAGGTCTATAAGTGTAACTCTGCACTGTGAGTGTGGTTCATCATTAAAGCGTTGTGGCACGCCAGATGTCTTCTACAAAGGGGTTAATTCTTTGCACCAGTTCTTCTCCTACTGTTACCCACTCCTAAAAGGGAGCGTCACAGAGTAAACAGCACAGGACTGTCCTGTGGGTCTGCTTGTTCTGATTCGACGGCAGCTGGAGAAACACCGGGTCACATGGGATCAGGCCTTCGCTCCAAACAGCTGGACAAATAGAACTGGCCTGGCTAGACACACACAAGGGTCTGGATTGGGTGTGAATGTACAGAACATGTGCCTGAAGACCCTGTAAGGAAAGTTTCCAGTAGGTGACACAATGATAAATGGGCATTCATCACCTTCGCGTCTCCCTAATATTACATTTTCAAATGCAGAGAAGAAAGCAGTCACCGTGCCTTGTTTGCATTAGGGTCTCCAACGTTATTATAGTGGCACCTCCAATGTGTGTGAGTCAGAAAATCCCAGGACTAGTAGAGTGCGAGATTTGTGAAAGCACCAATGCTCCAAAAATAGCCAGAGTATAGTTAAATTTTATTTATTTTATAGTATACGCTGCAGTCAGTCCATAAAGACATGACAATTGTGGGTATATTTATACAATGTCAATGTAGAGAAAACAAAAGCTTTAAAACGTACAATTATGTTTTATTTTGTTATTTTTACTTGCTGAGTTTTAAATGAATTTGCAATATCATTGGTTTAAACAAAAAATTGCTGTAAAACTCTAATAGAGCAGATAAAAACAAAACAATGCTATTTTACACAAGTGGCTTGTGGCAGCATTTGTGCACATTTGCTGGGTTTCTCCTCTGCGTTTCCAGGCTGGATCATTAACATGTAACAACATTGTTCACAGCTTATCAGAACATTTAGGTCTCACCATGAGATGTCTGCGCCTGGATGCGTCTGACAGAGACAGATTGAGTGAAATGCCAGTGAAGAGAGGCAGGATGGGCAGGCCGCTGTCCCAAATACCCCAACTATAAATAGGGGGACACCGTGTGCAGGGGGACAAATGGTGTGGGTCTAGGGATCATTGTGGGTTGTGTGTGTAAGCTACTCGAGCCCTAAGCTTTGATTCACAGGACCCAATCTCTCCCTGGCAGTGACAACAAAGGCCAAATCTATTGCAGCTCAGAGCCAACGCTAAAGAGTTTTCTGCTCTTAGGCCCAACAGCATGCTGTGTCTTTCTCAGAAAATATCCTCAACTTAGGCCTTCAGCAACGTCAAACACAACCCTCTGTCTCCTTGGCATGACTTTAAAAAGTCCTTAGTGTATTTAGTTTTATCCTTTGGGGGTCCCTTCATTTTGTGCACCAGTTCTCTTAACTTAAAAAACTTAAAAAATATCCATAACTGTTTTCACTTGGACTGGGAGTAGAAAGATCCCATACATTTTCTCTCATTTACTGGACTTTATCTTTCAATGTCATACCACTAAGAGGCGCCAAAGACAATTTTCTACAAAGTTCTACAGGTGCTTTAACATTTAATTGTGATCAGAGACCGAGTGACATCAACAGGAAGAAAAAGGGGGAGATTTCCTTAATTTTTAAATTATGAAATATATAATTAAATTATAATTCAATTAATTCCCAGACTATACATTATCCTAAGGCAACATTGAGGACATTTACATTTCAGTTTGAAGCCTGGCGCATGACATACGTCACGACCACACGTTAGCGATTGGCTATGGCAGATCCTGTGACTCTGGGCAGATCCAATAGTTTTAAACTTCAACAGAGTTCCCGCATTCAAGGAAGTAAACGCTTGTCAATGGAGCGAGGCCAGACTCTCTGTACAAATGAAATGTACGAGAGTCTGGTAGAACCAGGCTAAGACCGAGTGACATCAACAGGAAGAAAAAGGGGGAGATTTCCTTAATTTTTAAATTATGAAATATATAATTAAATTATAATTCAATTAATTCCCAGACTATACATTATCCTAAGGCAACATTGAGGACATTTACATTTCAGTTTGAAGCCTGGCAAATGAGGGGTTTATGAGAAATACTGTCAATTGTAAGACTCTTTTTCATCTCTGAATCTTTTATGACATAAAAAAAATTGTTCTGTATAATGTGAAAAATAATACATAACAGGTCTGTAACAGGTTAGTCAGGGTCTGAACCTAATTTAAATGAACACATGACACCAAAATCATCTGATAATTTTTTCTTAAATGTTAAACCTCTAATGTAATGGGCAATGCAAAAACTCCACATTACCGTGGAACTAACCCACTTAGGACCCATGGGTTCAAATGGGGCCCGTGTGGAAATGTTGGCTGGGCAGTGTCCAACTCAAGCCATCCAGTCACACCCATTTACATTAGCAATAGAAAGGTTTTTATTCCTTTAATTATAATTTTCACAGATTTAACTTATTTGACTGTCTTTATTTGAGCACTCTTTCTTTTTCTGTAGACTTCAGGACATTTATGTAAGTCTTACTGTTGCACTGTTATAGCAGTAGTTGTATTGTATGTATACTGCTGGCAGATAACAGTCAAATATTATTTTTATACTTTTATATATTTGTATATATTATAGATAATAACTATAGATTATATTTTGCCATTTTGTCCCGTGGCCCTAGGTAAAGCAGGTTTTAACTCATTAAACCGTTAAACATACATATTAATGCTGATGTTTATTTTTGTGTCAGTTTTATGTCAGCGCTGAAAAGTACTTTCAGATCAAGCCAAAGTGACAAAATTATATCAGGAAGCTTTAGGAGGAAAACCAATATCAATAATAACAATGACTAATGTAAGTTGCTGTTGGTTTAGAGTCTGTTATAATAAAACCTGATCTGAGCTACTTCTTTTAAACCTAATCACTAATATCCCTTACACTAACCGACAAAGCTTTAATGACAAACTTGAGACCTCTCGCCTATATTTTAAGTTGAAACTGAACCCTTTTGATGAATGATCTTAACACAACACAACAAAGGCTACAAAAAAGTTTAGGTTACCAAAAAAATGGAATATAATGTAAGGTCCTTTTCAGGGAACCAGCAATATCCTTTTATTTTGGGGGAAGGAAACCAGAGCCATAAAAGACCATGCAAACCCAGACTAAAGGAGACCTGAATGAGCAAGAATTAGATTACAGTTATTAATGTTATTAACAGAATTACAAAGTTTACATAGCAACAGCAAGTTCCCATTAGGGGGTCACAGGTGAATGGAGCCTATCCCAGCAGGTCTGAGCCTTAGGCGGGGTACACGCTGGACAGTGACCAGTTACTTGTGGGGCTGACATTTGGAACCAGACACTGACGCACAACCATTGACTCTCATATTCATTCACTAAAAACTATTTAAATTTACCTGAACATGCATGTCTTTGGAGGGTTGGAAGCCGGGGGGGAGAGCCCATGGTAACACAGGGAGGACATGGAGTTAGGGTCATGAGAAAACAACTTCTAAAAGCATACATAGCTTCATTTATAAGATCTTATCAACAATAGTTTCCATTAAAACTTCATTTTGCAATATAAAATGACAAAATAGTGTCAATAATAGACACTTTTTCTGGTGTGTATATAAACCCAACTGTGGGTTATCTTTATTTTATTCACCTCTTTTTCCAACGAGTCAGGAATTTAGTAATTGAGGCTGGTGTGAGATTGTACTGATGTGGCAGTGGCATCAATTAATCAACAGGAGACTTTTCTCTCTACGCTCCTTTGGTCGG
This sequence comes from Neodontobutis hainanensis, assembly GCA_024349245.1. Lineage (NCBI taxonomy): Eukaryota > Metazoa > Chordata > Actinopteri > Gobiiformes > Odontobutidae > Neodontobutis > Neodontobutis hainanensis. The sequence continues at coordinate 669,181 of JALDNG010000147.1, read as the reverse complement.
CTCCTGCGTACCGTCCATTTATTAGTGTGTGGCTGAGTTTAAACTGTATTTCTGTGCTGAGTGACTAATAAACCATCCCTAGTCTACTTATTATTGTACAACCAAGGTACATTAAAAGAGAAAATGTTGTTACATGTAAAACTAATTTATTACAGCAGTTATAACAGTAAATGTTCAATGAACTATAATTTAATGTGGGAAATTTACCAAATGTAGACGGTGGTTCTTCTTCACTGATTTCCCGCTGTGTAAGTCATGTTTCTCAGCTCCGCTCGTCCGTCTCTCACGCTCTGTTGCCTGCTCCCTGTGGAAGTGTCTCAGGCTCATCCACCAGACCAGGCACTTATTTACTGCACATGGACACGGCAAGGTCACATGCGTAAAGTCCAGCCGATATCTTTGCCAAATGGCAGTGTTTAAATGTCATTTCCACCAACTGAGAAAGACTGAACAGAAATACAGTGACAAAGAGCGCTCTGTGCTGACATGTCACTGTGATAATAAAAGGAGCGACAGAAACATACAGCGTCATGTTAGCAAAGTGCCATGGTGAGAAAAAAAAAAAGAAATAAAAAAAACATAAGCAGGGGAGTGTCATTGAGAAAGTGGGACGCAGGCCGTAAAGGGACGTCTGAGGGCTCTTAGTCATGTCCAGTGTATAATTCACATTGAAAAGTTTTTTCCTCCTTTATTTTCAGTCTGGCAGCCCTTTCCCCTTTCAATAATTTAGTGCTTGTTCCTTGGGAGCAGTGGGTGCTGTGTATGAATCAGCCAGCACTGTTCCTGAGCATAAAGCTACAACTATCAACAACCTCTCGCTGCTTGTGTAAATATTACCTCCATAAGCATCGTGGAAACACTGTTAACTGGAAGCTCCTTAAAATTAATTTCCATATGGTCTACGAATGAATGGAAAAACACAGAAGAATTACACTTTTCCAAATGACAACAATCTGGTACTTGCACACCTTCACGCATGTTTGAAGGATATCTAAATGATATTATTCCCACAATGCACTAACTAACATTTATTATTTATACACTCATAGAATATAAGTGAAAAATAGATTCCAGACATAAAAGCAAATACATAAAGACACTTTTAACCATGTGATACAAAGAACTGGCCTGAGTTAACAGTGTTACATATGACTAGATTACTTTTATATCAATATATTTAAGTCTCTGTCTCGGGATACATATAAAATGGATAACAAACTTATTGGTTAACACAAGGTTGATATGTGATGATGATGTATTGTATTGAAAATGACCCTGCACCACGCGCCCGCAGGTGCTGATTAATATGCTGCTGTTGCTCTCTTTAGCGCTACCTGCCGCTAGAGCTGTAAACATTACTCCTGGTGTCCACTCTCACCTCCTGCAGGAAGAGTGTGGTCCATCTGATCCTCAGAACCAGAGGTTAAAGGTCAATGTCATAAGGCTTGGACATCGGAGGCGTTATGTTGTAGTCTGTCTAAAGGACAGACTGAAAAGCTACGTAAAGCTATGATGCAGTTACAGAACACTATGGTCTGCCTACTACAGCTTTATCTAAAACAGACCTGATGTATCGACAGTACAAGGTGTGCCTGCTCTATGTGCAGCCACATGCTTAGTGTTTACCTATAAAAAATATTTAGATTTCAGACTGCTCTGCAACTGATCTGTTTGTGTGTAAAATGACCTTTAAGTTGCAAAAAATTGTATATAAAAGATAATGGATCATTTTAAACATGTTTAGTGATCAGCGCTGCTTCAGTCCACTGCTGGTGTCCAGGGTCCTTCATGAGGGTCAAGTGTTTTACAGGCAGTTCAAATGCGTGTGAAGGACAAACCACAACAAACACCGTTCATCTCTTTCCTTCTCATACTCAGCTCTACCAGCAGCCGGGGACTTTATCACACGGATGGATTAACATGATGGAGGCTAAAGCTTTATCTATGAACTGCGAGGAGCACATGCTTCTGATAATACTGGCAACAGGAGCCTACGTTCATGTAGCACACAGGCTAAAGGCTGATGGCTTTAACATCTGAAATCCGGCTTTTGGTTTTTACAGCGTTGGCCCAGCCAGCAGGATTTCTGAAATAGATATCACAGAACACAGAAGGTTCCTCTACAATGTCAAAGGGAATCTTTCCGCCTCTTTGTTTTAAGAACAATCATTGAAAGGGATTGTAATACAATCCCTTTCAAAGTCATAAGACATTTAATTACAGCTCTAATGTAAAATGTTTTGTTTTTAATTCTATTACATTACATATTGTATTATTAGACATATTTTTGCCTTAAAATGTGTGTCCTGACCGGGTATCTGTAAATTTATTATTACATTAATTTAAAAAAATTCTCCTCTCAATTTTTCACTAAATGGTGTCACACAGCCACTCTCTAAGCACTTAGCAATGTGGCAGCAACAACCACAGCATCACACTCAGGGCTTTAATACAGCTGCTGCACTCACACTGTGCCACCTCTCGGAGTGTTTCACTTTGTGGTAATGCTGTTTAATGTCTCCAATATGACAACATTACACCTTGTGTGTTACAGCAGCTGCAACTTTCCTTTGGACCCTGTCAAAGTGGTGATGAGGAAGACTTGCTCCTTAAAGCCCTGACAAGTATTCACAGTTATTAGAACTGAGGGTAATAAAAACACAAAGTGCCAACAGGTCCAATACAAATCTATGTTTATAAACTGACTGTGTTGTATAAATCATCATCAACGTGGAGTAGTGGAACTTGAAATGCTTGTCTATTTGGAAGAATAAAGCTGCCCACTGTTATTGATGAAAACACAGTTATTTCATTTATTATGAAATTGTGCTTCCCACTGCTCCACATTTGGGTCCACTGTTCAGCAGGTGCTCTACAATAGAGTCACTGTGTCAATGCAACAGCTGCACCCACGGCTTTGTGCCACCAGACCCCACTCACACAGCTGCAGTGTTTAGCACCACAAAAACGCTTAACCTGGGCAGAGACTTTAACGTGTGAAGACAAACACTATTATGGTTGTGTCGAGACAAAAGAACTTGTGAGAGAGGTCAAAAGATGACGTGTACAGTTTTTATGCTCTATATCTTTTTTTGTCTGCAATGTCTGGTGGTGAAAATGTAGATTGCAATTATCCTACTCTCCTTTTTTAGAGCATGTGAACAGCTATAGTGTCCTGCTGGGACATGTTATCATGAACAAACCCAAGGGAAATATGTCTGATGGTGATTTTCCCAATTGCTTGAAACAACGTCAATGTTGTTACTTTAAATGACAGTGATCTGCCCGGTGTGATACTTTTTAAATAATTATTTCTGGGTAAGGGTGCACGTGGCAGAGTGGTTAGCACTCCTGCCTTACAGCAAGAAGGTCGTGAGTTCAAAACCCGGCCGACTCAAACATTCTTGGCCGACTCCGGTCTTTCTGTGAGGGGTCTGCATGTCCTCCACGTGTTACCGTGGGTTCTCTCCGGGTACTCCGGCTTCCTCCCACCGTCCAAAGACATGTATGTACAGGTTAAATGGCAACTCTAAAGTGTCCCTAGTGACTGAATGTGAGAGTGAATGGTTGTCTGTCACTGTTTGTCTCTAAATGTCAGCCCCTGCGACTAACTGGCCACTGTCCAGGGTGTACCCCGCCTCAGGCCCAAAACTGCTGGGATAGGCTCCAGTCACCTGCAACCCCTAACGGGACAAAGCGGTAGAAAATGAATGAATGAATGAATTTCTGGGTATCATTTTGGTATAGTAGAAACACATAGTATAGTAGTAAAATAAAAAAATAATTTCTTTCACACAAAATATGACATATAGTCCCTTTGTAATATAAATTGAATCAAAACTAAGTCTGTGGGTTTCAAAATGGCCACATTCGCTCTTGAGATCAAGGCTATTTTCCATATCTTTGGGAAACTTATTTCACTTTATTTATTAATTATTTATAAATTTATTTTATTATTATTTTTGTGCCTTTCCCCTGCAATTGACAAAACTGTTTGAGGCTATAGGGCCTTTCACACATTGGTAATAAAAAGGTGATTAATCTGTGTAACTCTTTTTAAAATGTTCCACATAAGATGTTTAATAAACTTATACGTCGACAACTAGTTTGAGTTTCAGTCGTGGTTTCCCCAATAATCCTTCAACAGACATATGCAGCATGCAGCATTGATTATGGCCACTGCATTAGAGCCAGACGCTATAAGCCCCCAGCTCCACAACGTCCAGAAGCGACACCTTAGCCCAGGATTTCATTTTGTGTGGCGGTGTGCGTTAGAAAAACACATGATGTAGCCAGTTGTTTTGGAGGGCAAATGGTGCAGCCGTCATAAAGGGCTCGTTTTATTAGCTGTTGCTTGATTTGTTCCTGCAGCCCAGGGCGCAAGTCGCTAAATCAATGTGTCCAGCTGTTCTCGGAGCTTGCTGCGGCTCTCTGGGCTCGCAGCAGGTGTATGGCTAATCGGCCAGTCACACACACCCGCTCACATAACAAATAATAACACGCTGCACACACGGCCCATCTATCACTGTTATGGTCCGACCCGCGAGACTGCAACTCACACACTCACGCACGTCCTGCATTTGAGCACAGAAAACAGACAGTGCACATGATAAAAAAAAAAAGATCCACTTTCAGGCACATACACCACAAATACATGCATATTCTTTACGTGTTATTCTCCCAAAGGATACGTAAGGTCTCTGTGTAGCTACAGTAAACCACATGTCTGACTTTCAGATTAACCAGGACGAAAAATAAATGATAATACAAGTGAGTAGTACATGTTTGTGACACTGTGTGGGCTTGCTTCTTGTTCTCCAACCTGCAACCGTGTTTACCACCAAACAGGTAACAGCAACACCCACTACCCACTACAAACATGGCCTTAATCTATCTAATCAATAAACAGATAATCTTTATTAAACAAGGCACAAATAAGACTGTTTTGAGACTCCATAGAATAAGGGTTTTGGATTTTAACAATAAAAAACTTATTGTTATTTAAAGTAAAGTACAATACAAAGTCTACAGATTCTTCAAACTAAATTGACTTTGCAACATTTCTTGCTTTTTTCTTATTGCTTTATCTTGCTGTATCTTGCTTTAGATTCTGGATAATAATTATTATTAGTTTGGACATACATAACAAACAAAATAATTATTGTGCCTCAAGTAAACAATTGTATAAACAATAAACAATTGTACCCAAGCGGTGGTGGCAAAGAACTAAAAAGGTTAAACAGACTTACATTCAGCAGAAACACATGCTTATATTTAGAGACACCTGCACTTTCCCTTATGTTCATTAACACATTGTTGTGCTCTTGCACAAAATGTAGAAACCTTGATTTACAGAGTGATAGAGACTCAAATTACTCCACAAAATGCAATGTTATATTTCAATAACACACATAGATGTGAGGGACTGGGGTATGGGAGGTTCAAAGAAGCACATGTATGTTATAAAAATGAAGGCACTAAGTAGAAATAAACAGAACACACAGGCATACATACAGGATACATAGATGTTTTGAAGTACACACACTGTACACACCAACACACAGGGGAGCTATGGATCATAGTTATGGCTCAGACAAGTCCAGTTGATGAAGACTAATGTTCCATGTGTTTCTGTCCCCAAACTGTCCTCAGCTGCTACTGCTACACTACGTTAAAGCAAGGGTAGGCAATTTCAATCTCATGTCAATCTATTGTATAATAACCTTTAAAACAGAAATGTGCATGGGTTTTATTAAATCTAGCAACCTACCCCTTAATTCACATAGATGTTTGTGTGAACGTTTGCCATGTTACTAACATTTTAAGCTTGATTAAAAATACATGCTGATAAATGTACAAAATCAGGCCATGCTTGACCACAACAGGCACAGAATATAAGTCTCACTCATTGGCTTCTGCAGGCAGCACCTGGTCTGTGTGTTGTACATGGTGAATGTCCACATCTGGGTAAAGTTGAAACCAAAGACTATTGAGCAGGTGACAGACAAAATATTCATTAATGAGCAAAACCAGAGAAAGAAAAGAAGGGAAAGTTAAAAGACTAGGGAAACAAAAAAATAAAAGAGAACTGCAAAGGATAAGAGGACAAATAGGTCAAAAATAGATAAGCAGTGCACCAGTTATTAGCAAGCTTAAGATTAGTTTTCATAGTCGATCAGCTGTAACTGTTTACAGAACTACTGTTATTTGTCTGTGTATCCTGATTTCTGACTTTATTCTAAGTGAATGGCAAATTCAGTCTGCATAAACTCAATGTTAATGGCTCAGGGACTCAATTTTCAATGTCGCCCAAACAAACTGCAGTCGACACTACTTCACATCCAATGACATTGTATAAGGAATGTGTGCGTCTGTGTATACATTTATGTACTGTGTGTATGTCTACATTTATGTGTGTGACGGCCAACTGGACATATCTGCTTGGGTTTCTAACAGCTGGTCGTCACAGTTGCCCTTTCTCCACACATGAAAGGGCATAAGTCACAGTGTGTGTGTCTGTGTGAGAGAGAGACATGAAAGTGAAACGCAGCAACAGGCTTCACTAAGAAATATTCAGTGGCTCGTAAATCAGAGCTGCACTGGTGCACGACTTTAACAGAGCCGTGTGTTCGAGAACGAGCATGTGGGAAAGTGTGGTTCATAAATGCATTCTTCGAAGCTGCTGTTATTGAATGCATTTATGGATGTTAGCTCATGTGTCATGTTTAGGTTAAGCCAATTTGCCTTGGGGTTTATTTTTGGTCTTTCTGATGACCACCTAAAAATTACAGACAAATTAATGCAACATATTGCTTTGCTTTTTGGGAGAACCTGAACCAAATAAAGTGTGTGTGGCTCTACATTGGCAATGCACTTTCTAAATACTGTACCCATAATTACATATATATTTATAAACAATATAAAAATGCCTTGAAATAAGTCATAGATCACTTTAAAGTGGCTTGAGATAATATGCAACACACAAACACTGGGAAAAGGACCATATTTTTATTGTTGACCTTTACAAAGTAGCATTGGTCTCTTGCGTAGAGCAGAGTAGGCTACATATTGTGCATGTAGACATAACTCGGTGGCCTTCAAGTATGTGCTTCACAGATGTGATAATTTTAGCATTAAAGTACAAATACTTATCCTCAGAGTGAGTTCTTCCATGTTGAAAAGAGCTCGGGTTTCACTTTAATATCTTCTGTTACCACTAAGGAAAGTAGCACATATGTCCCTCCTGTCTTAACATAAAAGCTCGACTTCAGGAGGTTGTGGTCTCAATGGGTATCCTTAAACCAAGGAGACCCTTGAAAAGAGTCGATGTCTTAGTTGAGTTTACGCCAACCTTCTCCTATCTCTGTAGGATGTCTGGCAAAAACAGCCTTCTTTTTTATTTCCAAATGCCTGTTTTCTAAATTACTACTTTCCGGTATAAAAATCTAGTGTTTGTAGTTCTGAGCATTGACACATTTCATATGTGACGTTTCATTTCCTTAGCAAAACAACTGAGCTGTAAGTTGGTTTCTAAGGTGGCTTGCTTTATAGCGTGATATAGTATCTGGTGTGAACCAGGTCAACAGCCTTAATGGCACAGCAGCAACCAGCAGAGAAGGAAATGGCCAAGAAAAGTTTTAAACAGCCAATCTTTTAATTAACACAAAGCCATACTGCATGCAGAGCTGAATCCAAGGTTCATTCAATTTATTTTACTTATTACAATTACATTTTTCAAGGAAGCTAAGTCACTGTCACTGTTGGGTTAAACTATGCTATTTATTGTCAATTATTTGGGTCAATTTATCCATTTTCTAAATCTTTGTTAAATCAGGTGCTCTACTAAACAGTGAACAGTTTTACATTTGATATTGTGATAATTTCGACTACTGCAGCCGGCTCTCTGATTGGTTCTTGATCATGTCAATATCAATATAAATAATACAAGGCAATACTGTAAGAATCTATGGAGAAGTATACTATTATTATTAAGTCTTGAAGCTTAGTGTAGTTTTATATTGACTGATGTAAGTTATTGTAAACATTCATTTCTAAAATGCATATATCCACTGTCTTACACTTGAATAGTGTTGTGTAACTAGCGGTGAAAAAAAAAACATTCATGAATTTGCTGATTGAACATTATACTCTTTAACCTGACAGAGTGTTGTATTTCTTTCCACCAACTAAATCCCCCACTCATTATTTTTGTTCTTTTTTTCAGGTTTCCGCCTCTTTTGCTCAACACGTAGACCCACCGGCCAATTCAGGAGCACTGCCCGTTAATCACATGTTTAAGCCTGTTAACTGCACAGCTAGAGCGGAGGTGAGTACACAAGAGAGCAGGTGACCCCCCTCACAATGGCCATGTACCCCAATCAATTCACAGCAGTACCACAGCCTCGTCTTACTGTTGTCTTTCCCTCTTTGTCTTTTAATATTTTTTATTTTTCTAAATCTTTTCTATGTATTTTAAATTTGACTTGTATTTCTGTAAAGCACTTTGAATAACCCAGAGTATAAAATGTGCTATATAAATAAATTGCCTTGCCTTGCCTTGCCTAATAATGCCTTCACATTTGGCAGAAAATATCAAGAAAATATACAGGAAAAGATGTTTTGAACCACAAACTTGACATCTTAGTTATAAAACTCTGTATCTATTGTGTTTACTTTTCTATTACAAAATGTGTCACATGAACACACCTTTCTCCCTTCTCACCCCATTCACCTTTTACTTTTAACTTCCATTAACCTCCAATCAGCTTGATTTCCAATAATTGGCATATAAACCAACAAATTTCTTGACAATTTCTCTGCTCTTCTTAATTTTTTTGCTACACCATTTTGAAATTTATTTGGCGTTAATAACAACGGCTTTGACACAGGGCACTACAGTGTCTACTACTGTACTGTAATAAATGAAGTCTATTTTCAAGCTTACAGTTTTATACTGACATCTTTTATCAATCAACATATATAAATGCTCTGTTCAAACAGTTGCTAAAACATCAAATATTCTGTGTAAAAATCTATTAACTTCAGAATTGTTTTGCAAAATCTTCCAGCATTATATCATGTCGCTGCCTTCTAATGTGTTCTTACAAAGGGTGGGTACAGGGTGTCCTGTTATAATAACACATTATAATGTCACAAACTGGGTCATTGCCAGAATATCTTCACAGGAAAATATTCAAAAAAATGAGTGACTTCAAAATATATAAACATAGCAGCATTTCTGTCACGCAATGAATTCACTGGTAATTCCCAAGAACATTAATTATATTAAAATGTAATGTTTGTCACCTTTACGTAGTAAAAAATAAATAAAAAATCAAACTATACGGCTATTACATTTATTCATTTAGCTGACGCTTTTATCCAAAGCGACTTACATTGTTCTACAGTATTTACCAGTGTTACAGCCACTGGAGGAAAGGTGGGTTAAGTGTCTTGCCCAAGGACACAACGACAGTATGAACTGTGGGGAGAGCGGGAATCGAACTGCCTACATTTTGGTTGAAGGACAACTGCTCTACCCACTGAGCTACTGCCGCCTTCTAGGCTGTTTTAGTGCAAATATGCTGACAGATGTTTACACAAATGCAGTTTTTATATAACAAGGAAAATGGCACATTTATTGAAAGTTATATGTCTCTTGGGGCTGAGCCTTTCTGACTCTGGACTCCTTTTCAGTAAGACTTTACCTTGCAAGTACAAAACTAGTTCTGGATTGAATTACTATCTTTTATTTGTCTCTGTTAGAAAGTGTAATAGTTCAGTGGCCTACCTGCCTGGTTCATGTCACGATACAGTTCATTATAACAGTTAGCTCTTTTGTTGTAGCTAAGGTTGGGTTACCTTATTTATACATACCAGGATTAGGATGTCCTGTCATCACTATCCCCCTTTAATAGCAATAATAGCTGACCACTATTTTTACCTGTGTCACTGTAGATGCTTTTGCCATAACATTAGATATTAATAAGGCTGTAATCCCCATAAAAAGAAAGATTATTAGTAAACAGTACTTTTTTTTAACCATGTATAGTTCAGATCTAAAACCAGGCTTTAGAGTTTCTTAGATTTAAAATGTTTGGCAAAAAAAATCACAGTTTTTCCTAGATTTTCCTTATCAAAAAATGTTTTTGTCCAAATGAAATAAAACCTGTGTGTATGAGAAAAGAAATATAAAGACTAGTGGCTCAGAGCTTACGTTACAGGGAACCAGTGGGTCACTGATGATGTTGGACCAGATCGAAAGACCAACACAGAACCAGAACTCTGTCTTGAGTTAAAAGATTAGTAATAGAAGCCATGAAAATCTATATTTTACAGAATATTATAGGAACAACAGAGGAACAATGCCTTTGTTTCCACAAGAGTAGCTAGTTCTAGTTTCAGATGTTAATGCCCTTAGGATAGGGTCTTATACCTTCCTTCATTAATACAATGCTGGTGTTCACAAATAGCAAGGTGCCCTGACCTTGTTTTGGGCCAATCCCAAAGGACCCACTCACCTATAAAGTCTTCTTAACACAATCCAAGACTTTAAGCAAATTGATCATCAAGCTGCCAACAGCTAAGTCAAGACATTTTGCTGAGTTTTCTAAGCATCAAGCAAAGCTCCAGAATGAAGATTCTTCTTCTTTTATTATGGCCTACATTAGTAAGTACTACGCCAACCATAAGTGACTGTGGAACTGAAGCCAGAAGACCAAAGCAGGATGACATCTCAGTGGAGTGTGGCACTTCATCCATCAACCTGGCAGTCCAGATCTGCCCGGTTGTCTACACTGGCTACAATGAATCTCTGCTAATCATGAACTACATGCTGGATGGTGCATGCAGAGCCACTCTTGACACTAGTGTATCCCCACCTGTGGCTCGATTTACCTTCCCCCTAAATACAACCCATGCCTGTGGGAGTGTGTTCAGGTACACAAGTGCTTCAGGAACAGGTGTTTTCTCTGATTTCTCCAACATTCAGACGGTCAATATCAGCGGTATCATCCGGTCTTATGACCCCACCTCGGGCTCCATCACTTACAACGCTGAGCTTAAGTACTTCTACTCGTGTGCCTATCCCTTAGAATATCTCATCAACAACACCCAAATTAATGTGTCAGGTTCCTCCACCGCGATCAAGGACAACAATGGTACCTTCTTGAGCACTTTGAGCATGAAGTTATTCAATGACTCCACCTACACCAAGCCACTGGTCATACCAGCCTTGGGCCTTGAGCTTCGGACCAGTGTGTATGTTGAAGTCAAGGCCATCAACTTAACGTCCCAGTACAATGTCTTACTAGATCGCTGCTATGCCTCCATCTCCGCACTCCCAGCAAACTCCAGCTTTTTCAACTTGTTCGTGCCCTGCTCCAAGGACAAGTTTACCACAATGCTCCTTAATGGAGACAATCAGATGGCCCGCTTTTACTTCCCTGCCTTCCGCTTCATTGAGCAGCAAAACCAGACCGTGTCCACCTACTACCTTCACTGCATCACCCGACTGTGTGAAAAGAGCTCTTGTAGCACCTTCAAACAGTGCGTCACGAGAAGGAAGAGGAGTACTACAGAAGAAATAGATCCAAATAATGTTTATACCCTCACCTCACCGGAGATCCTCACCAAACTTGACACGATTACTTCCAAAGATACACCCGCTGCACAGGAAAGCA